>CM061528.1:76987096-77257096 GCA_030068015.2 Neoceratitis asiatica
ATAAATACAAAAATACATATAAATATAAATATAAATATAAATATAAATATAAATATAAATATATATATAAATATAAATATAAATACTTGTATAAAAATAAAGATAAATATAATTATATATACAAATATAAATATAATTTTATATATAAATATAAATATGAGTATAAATATAAATATAAATAAAAATATAAATATAATTATAAATATAAATATAAAAGTAATATAAATATAAATAAAAGTATGAATATAAATAAAAATATAAAAATAAATATAAATATAAATATAAATATAAATATAAATATAAGTATAAATACAAATATAAATATAAATATTAATATAAATATAGGGTGTTTTTTTATAGAGGTATAGAACTTTAATTTGGTATTACTTTTCAAGATGACGACCGATTTAACAGCTGTTAAGTGATTTATTCTCAGTTTGATTTGGCAATTCATCATGAATAGACTCACGCCTGAAAAACGCTTGCAAATAGTGTAATTTTATTTCCAAAGTAATGGTTCTGTACGGAAAACGTATCGCGCACTACGTCCAATGATGCGGACCAATGATTCCACCAGCCCATAAAGCGCACCAAACAGTCAGTTTTTCTGGATGTAACGGTGTTTCAACATACACTTGAGGATTACCTTCACTCCAAATGCGGCAGTTTTGTTTGTTTACGTAGCCATTCAACCAGAAGTGCGCTTCATCGCTAAACATCGCTAAAATGGACGTAGTGCGCGATACGTTTTCCGCACAGAACCATTATTTTCGAAATAAAATTGCACTATTTGCAAGCGTTGTTCAGGCGTGAGTCTATTCATGATGAATTGCCGAACCAAACTGAGAATAAATCACTTGACAGCTGTTAAATCGGTTGCTATCTTGAAAAGTAATGCCAACTTAAAGTTCTATACCTCTATAAAAAACACTCTTTATAAATATTAATATAATTATAAGTATAAATATAAATATAAATATAAATATAATTATGAACTTATATATCAAATTATTCTCCTAGACTTTTTCAGTATATGTAAAAAAATGCTCAGATCACTAAGCAGATATTATAAATTGGTGTTATACTTGGGGGGTAAAATAATTCATTTTCATGAAGATGCATAATGACAAAGCATGTCGGAAGATGGCATGGGATATTGCAAAAGTTATGTGCAACTTTTATGACAAAGCTGAAATTCGGTTTTAGTACAATCCGGTGCTACACACAAAGAAAACTTAGCTATATAAATGTATGTATGCATAAGTATAATAGTAAAGTTTAGTTAAAATACTCTCCTTTAAAACCATTTATACTGTGTATAAATGTGTACATTGTTCAACAATATACGCTATTTACTACTCAAGTATTTATACAAGCATGAAAAAATGGACAGCATTTTGTATATTAAATTTTTCTCGTTGAAATTCAAATTTCTAGAATTTCTGATTTGTGCTTTGTGGCTCTTGAAGCGATTTTCGACCGAGCTCCTCTCTTAATTTGTGGAGTGCGTCTTTACATTATTTCATGAAATATTAACTTCAATTTTTATTTAATAAAATTTCGTAAAATTTTGGCCTTCCGAATGACATTCGGCTATTGCGGCCTTAATATATTTCCCTTATTATGATTCACAACTTTACTTAGTTGGGTTATCAACATTAAAATTCAACTAAACTATTTCTGGGTATTATGATTCACATCTAACATAATTACCGTTGTGTTTGTTAAGCTATTATGTAAGTGTAAAAATTGAACGTAAATTAACCTCTCAGTTTTCGAAATTTTTCAATGAAATTTGGTGTATATTTTTAGTAATGTTTCAGTCATTTTTCGGATCTAGTGAGATCGAATGACTAAATAATAAAGCCTCTAAATTGATTATTCAGATATGTGATTTCGTGTAATGATTATTACAACTATAAAGTTAAATGATTAATATTTTAGCCTAAAATACTATATTGACGATTGGTGTAAGTACTCAACTTAGCCAAGGAAAGCAACTTTTGTTTGTAAATCTTTTAAAGGAAAATTTAGATGGGTATTTTTAATGCGGCCTATAATTGGTTTTGGTTATAAGTAATGAGCTGTATTCAAAGGCCTATTTTTGTTAGAAACATTATTTTTTCATTGAATATTTTGTTATACAACAAAGAAAAAATGGTAGAAGTGACAGCTGTTTCGGAGATCACCACATTATTTTTTCATTGAATATTTTGTTATACAACAAAAAAAAAATGGTAGAAGTGACAGCTAGAATCCGTCGGTTCGATTCCTAGCAAAAGAAGTCTGATGAGGAGATGTGGTGATCTCCGAAACAGCTGTCACTACTACCATTTTAAAGCACCTGAACTAGTAGCACTAAATTAGAATTTAAGTTAAAGCAAGCCCAATGATTGCTAAAATAAAATCTTCCATTCCTTTTATTTTTGTATTTTTTTATCACCTACTAATTGTAAAAAAAAAATTCTTAATGAATTACCAAGAATATTTGTGCACCGCTCTGTAAGGCCCTTGCGGGGAAAAATACAAGTTCCACCTTGTTTGCATTTTCTCATGAAAGCAACTGATATTTTTAACACATCGATGTACTACGAGTTGTCATATATAAGTATGTATGTGTCGAATTTCTAATTCACCAAAAATAAAATTGGAATAAATAAATATAATAAAAATAAATAATAATAAAAACTACATACGAATGGCATGGTGGGGAAAATTATATATGTATATATATATATACTATTATTTAACTAGAATTTTTGCATACTAGTCAACCTTTTCACTGCAGGGCAACACTCAGTTTGGTATTCATATACGAGATTCACATGCACATATACATGTATTCGTATACATACATAAATACATCCATTTTTTGATATTAAAATTTTGATGAGAAGCAAACTTCAAAATTACATGAAATGTAGAAGGGGTTTTGTAGCTTATTTGAATAAGCAAGTTGTGTAACTAAAACATAAACTTATTCTTGCATTACTTTAGGAAGGAGTTCGAATGACCATTTTCAGTACTCTTCTTTTAACTATTGAGTTTTTAGCATTTATATTACTTGAACTATAATGCTTCCATATCATACATATGCATATATTTATGTTATTCTTACTACTATATACCTACCTTATGGAGAATATGTAATAAATTTGATTTGACATTTATCTTAACGAATATATGTAGGTATTTAGAGCAAAATTAAATCCATATCGTGTTTTCAAAAAAGTCTTACCTTGGATCAATTAAACCAAAATGTATGTATAAAATAAGGATTGATGTACTTGTAATTGAAATTCATTCAAGATGGCTTCTTAAACTTGAATATTACACATATTTAAGCTACATTTATTAAGCTTAGTTTGCTTTGCGGCAGTATTACAAATGAGTTGAACTTGTGTTTATAAATTTTCTTAAAAAGTAAAGAAAGCCGCGCTCCAATGGTTGAGAATATTTCATTTTCTACACATATTTTTCACACGGTCGGTTTTCATTTTCAAATATAGTGAAAGAATGTTTCTGAGTTAAAATAACTAAATTCTGTAAAGTTCAAAGCAAAAAATAGTTCCTAATAAATTTGTATATATTACTATCAATAATATTTTGATATACTCCTGTACACGACGAACAAGTTGTTGGTAGATTTAGCATCAAATAAACTTGTCCAACGTGGCTTGAACGATGTGCATAAAGACATGTTACTAGTAGTTATTTCAAGGAGTCGTGGAAACTATTACGCCAAATTTTGCTAATTTCTTGGCCAATGTATTTATTAATAATTTATAAAATTAATTTATATTTATTATTAAATATATATATCCTCGACAAAACTTTAACTCTATATGAATATCGTTACTATCTTTTGAAACTCTTTAATTTTTTACATTTAATACATTTCAAACTCTTTTGTTCCATAGACATTCCGATACAGATGAAACACAAAACGACCAATTCTGAAAATATATTTTATGTAAAGTACTTTAGCATATATTTTACCAAACCAAAAAATGACCTAAAAACGCAGCGGACTAAATGTAATTTAATAATTAGATGACCTTGAAACTGCAAAGCAACCATAAAGAAAATCAAAAGAGGTAAGAAATTTATATAAAAAGAATTTTGGGTGCCCTCTTTAGGAACTCTGTGGTGATCTGGCAGACAAATGTGTTTGTTATGGTCATTAATATTTTTATTGGTTTAATGGTGATGGTCAAATTTCAAATCATACAAGAGCAGAAGTGTTAAGAAAGTAAAAAAATACATAACAGAAGAAGAAGAAAAAACCCTTTCGCTGTCATTTGTTTCGCTCTAATTCGTAACTATGACCTTCCTATTTTGAAAGAGCAAATCAAATTAGTGATTGTCCGCACTATTGAAAAACGGACTGTGGAGCAAATATTTTGCTTAGCGTCATTGAGTTATATTGCTGCAAAAAAGCGTTAAGTTGCCCGCGTGGAACGTTGTTCATTTTAAATTTTTACGAAGGTCATTTGAAAACATGAAAGGAGAAGAGAAGATAAAAAAGAGTGCAAGCAATAAAAAATATGCCATAATTCAAATTTCATGAGAAATCCAACTATGCTGCCTCAAGAGCCTTAAAATCAAAGAAAATGTGAGCTGAAATTCGAAACATTTCAATTGCTCCAGAGGATGATTTGTGACATTAAAACTTAGTGATAAGTTTACTTTATATAACTAAATCAGTGCTTGTTTGACAAAGTTTTGACCAAAGCCGCATGTCTGAATAAATCGGTGTATGGGAGCTACCAATATCTATTTGAAGTTATGCCAGTTCTGAAAAAATTACTTATAAATGTAATGCAGTATCTGCGTACTAAGTTTTCTCGAAATTTCAAAACGAATGAACTAGATTACGTTCAAACTGACGGGCATGGATAAATCAACCCAGCTCGTCATTCTGATAGGATCGGTATAAATTTTGGTGGGTTCTCTGGTACTTACATATTTTATTTTCAAACAACATTGATGGTTGAAATTTCAACGTCTATATTTATTTTATTATTACCTCGCATAACGTTTTGCAGTGTAGTCGAATTTTGTTAGTAATTTTTCAGCCGTAAGGATTGGACAAGGGAGATGATTTGCAGATTATATGAGTATAAATAATTATTTACAGAGTAGTCCTATTTTGATTGGGCTTGCAAAAGGAAAAAGAGCTACCTCATTACCGCTATGGTTGATATTGGTATTGCTGTAAAACTTATACGGCTACGTAAACTGACGCTAGATGATACCAGCGCAGTCAAAATTCGGAAAGATCTCTCCGAGCCTTTGGGTACCAAACGATTCTCAATCGTCTGATTTCTTCAGCTTGATGTTGGAGAAAATAATAGGAGATTGTACAATTGCTGTGTTATGCCGATGATATTGATATCATTGGCCTTAACAATTGGTCGGTTCTGTTGATTCAACTAAAATTATATAATCATTGCCAGCAGCAGTATAGTAGTAGCGTATGTTCAGGTATGTTTCCCATGGTGCTGCGTTTCCAGTGCACTCCAGAATTCTAAAGGATCATATTCTAGAACCTTGCCCCACTGCAGTACTATAATTATTTATCTATTCATTTCCATAAAGTTCATCAGATGTATGAAGCAGGGATGAAATTGATTGAAGAAATAGTTAGCTTAAAAGTTTCCAAGTAATAATGGCCTCGCAGCTTTAATAAAACTCTCAAATTGACCTTACTTTCGAAATTGGGATCTCAGACATTAAGTCTTTAACGAGTGTTCCCCACCCATTTCATTTCACGATATTTGATAGTAGTGTTTGTTTCATTCGTTACGTTCATTTACTCATTCAAGTGCTTGAAAAAATTGCCTTTAGAGGATCATGAACATGTCGAATTTTCATTTTTATTTCCGAAAATGTACGAACTTTTTTTGAAATTTGAGAATAAAAATAATAATAATAATAATAAAAATCTAAGCGCCAATGCCCGAAATGCCTCCTAAATTTAATAGTTCAGCATAACATCTTTCAACATAACACCGGAGGTTTATTTGTGACTCGCGCAACATTGTGTAGCGTTGTGTGCACCATTGCCACAACTGTGAGTGGAAAAATATTAAAATTGTATTAAAACGCAGTCCATACGATGCACGTATACTTCATTTAACGCCCCATCAACGACGGAGGGTCTAAATCGGTTGTGCTAAAACCTTCGTACATACATACGCCTCAAACTTATAAGTGCAAAAGTTAAAAACAAGCACGTGCACGCCCCAATCTATTTAATATTCTATCACCACTCGCTCGTTCTTTCGCTTTCCAATTTATATCTGCTTTTCAACTAAAAGGTAACAATTGCTTAGCTCAACTTAAACGCCTCACAAATGCATCCATACTTTTCATTGAATGATTTTTGCTGGTGTTAAAAGCTGCCGCGGCGTAGAATGGAAACTGCTAGAAAGGTATTAGCTAATATCAATAAAACTAGCATTTGCACGTTTTATCTTAACTTATTCGACCAATTAAATAAGCTATTTTGTCTTTCCCTATTGGCCTCAGGTTTTTTCAGCCCTTTGTTTCCTTTCAAGAAAATGTATGTCCAATGTATGTCCATTTAAATACGTATGTACATGCATATACATAATTCTATTAATATACATATATATATACATATATATATATGTGGGGCCGTTAAAGCGATTTTCGGAAAATGGAGGGACCTACAGGTTATATTAAGCCTCCTTTGAACGGCCGATGGATTTTTATGAAGAGCTTTTATTCCATGTCCGAAATACACTCGGCGGGCTTGGCATTCCCTTATTAGGAAAAAATAATTTTCTATAATTTTGGACGCTACCGAACATGGACTCGAACCTTGGCCTTCCGAATGGGGGTATGGTATTAGCCCTTAAATTTTTGCATGGAGAGACCTACAGTTTACTCTAAGCCGCCTCCGTACGGCTGATTGATTTTTATGAAGAGCTTTTATTTCATGTCCGAAATTCACTCGGAGGGCTCGGCATTCCCTGCCGAGGAGCGACGGCAAGTGTTCGAAATGACAACAATATAAACAGTAAATACACAGTACAATACAAATCACTAAAATGATTGTATGTCAATTGCCCTCCTCCAATTTGTTTGAAGTTTAAAGCTGGGTGTTGAATTTCTTTCAATTAACCGAATTTAGGGAACGCTTTTTTAGAATCTTAGATAACAACCTGGGTAAGATGGATGGAAGACGGACTCCACATAGCTATATAAGAATGCTTGTCAATGCTATACCGCAAAATATATGACAAGAGGAAAACATTACAAAGCAATGGTATCAGAATAAACCACCCCAAACACAAAAATTGTTTCCTATTTTAATACACCAACCATCGTGTTATACGTCTCTTGAACGTTGTTTATAAGAGTAAAATTCTTGAATTATTGCCATTATATTTAGTATATAAAATTTAATTTTTAGGGCACAGGGACTCATAGAAGCCTTACCTGGGTTAAACGACCATCACTTCGAAGTTATAATTTGTGTACAAAATATAAAAACATTTCTATATTTTTTAAATGTTTCAATACAGTGTTTTGAAATAATTGTATTTTATGTAAGTGTATATTTTTAAAAGCAAGCACAGTTTTTTTTTCAATTGCTGTAAAATTCCGAATTCATTCATATTTCCTTTTGTACAATAGCTGTTCTTCGGAATTTTTCAAATTCATTCATGTGTCGGCCATGTTGTTGGGTATCATTTGTGGCATAAACATCCGAGAGAAAATGAGACAGACTAGTCGGCCAACTCGTATTTGGCGGTGTTGAGTTGCAGCAAACAACCAGCAAAGCGCACATGGGCCAAGGCAGTTGGGGGCTGCATTTCTTGTAGTACTAATCATTCGTTGTTCAATTTTCTCTGTGTGACTGATTTAAGTTAGTTAATTAATTAGTGAAATCAGTGTGGATCATTTGAGAGTCCTACATAGTTAAAGTGTTGAGGAGCTACGTTCGTGAGTGAAAATCGGGCGTGTTATCGGGTAATCGGCAGGTTCAAATCACCATGAAGAGCAGGTAGTTTCTCATATAAAGGGTGGAAGTCACAACCCGACTGCTCTGAAATTTTGTAGTTTCTCATTTTTCTGTTTTTAGTTTAGCATCTGCGCATTATACACGCGAAGAATCTTAAGAATGTTTATATATTGTTTGCCGACGGAAACTCATTCTTTATATTTAGAAAATATACAATAATTTTACTTCTACAACCTTTATTCTGATTATTTAAACGACAAAAACTCGCCCGCAGTGACGAGTCAGAAAGAGTTAATACGCACGTAACAAAGTTAGTTATGTGAATAAAAGCGATGACCAGCCCCAGCAGTGTAGGTTGCGACAGATAATGTGAATGCTTTCTCTTTACTCAACACTCGCCATAGTGACGGTTATGGCGGTTGCCTTGGCAGCGGCCATGAATTGTGTCTGTTGTTTGAATGTGAAGTGTGAACAGCACGGCTCGGACATCTGTATATGAGCAAACGAGAAAGTAAAGCGAGCGAGTGAGTTGACAGTTGCTGTTGTGCGTTGCCATAACAATCGGTAGGATTGTATAAGCAGGTGTGTGTTATATATCGCCAATGAAAATCCGCTTGCTCTCAATACACACAATATAGAAATGTCCGCATGTATGTATATATAGAAATACAACAGCAGGCCTGATTCCGAATTTGCGACGACTAGAGAAAACTACCTAAGTCTATTTTTGTAGTTCTTATGTTAATAAAATTGAGATGAAAAACTTCGTTTAAGTACTTAAAAAATTATTTAGAACATATCTGTGTAACTGATCTACTACAAATGTTCGCACACTAAAAATTACCATCAATCAAATTGTTTTAAATGCTAGTGCATAAGAATAAATATTTTTTTTTACAAATTCGAGTCCGTTGGTTACAACATGTGGCCACACATATGTACATTTATATTCATTGGTTAAAATGAGTGAAGCAGCGTTGAAAGTGAACGAAAGTAGAGACCCACTTAACGATGTTAACTCGTATTAACACTTACTAGTGTAGACAACAACCCAAAAATGTGTCTGAACTAAGAGAAATTAAAAGATAGAGAATATTTCCGATTAGATGGGGGTTTATAGCGATGCAATGCAATTAAATATGTACATAAAGATGAGCTACTTTCTTATAAGAACATTTCATATTCGAATCTTGAATGAGTTTAGGAGGAAATCTCATAAGATTATAAGATTCAGGTGATTTAAGAATTAGTAATCGTACTATTCCTTATTATGTTTTTCTATTAAATTATCCATTATTAAATTTATGCAACGTCATGGGAAAATTTTTTTCAAATGCTTCTCTGATCTTTTACAAACTGCATACAATCAAAATTTATTATCATCAAATTCGAATTACCATACCGGTCACAGGCATCATGGTGTAAATTATTATTTGTTTAATTTGTATGAAAAGTCGTAGGGTATTAACAAATATTGCGTTATACCTATTAGCATGAACACTTCCTCTTGATTTAATAACAGAAAATGAGTTGCTGTGCCGGAAACTATTGATGCTTAGTGGTAACTGATATTACAAGATCGTCATGTTATCTATCGTGAGATTGAGAACACTATAGGTATAAGTGGTCCATTAAATATTGCATGAACATATGATTGAAAAGAAAATTGATCCACTTGGATCCCACACAATTTGTCAATCTTGTCAGGAGATGAATCGCGGATATACGCATATGAGCCTAAAAATAAACAGCAATGGACTGTGGTTGCAGGTTGTCCTTCAAGAAATCAGGAAAACTAATTCCCGAAAACGGAATACTCTTCACCACGACAATGCAAACTCCAAATATCGACTGAAACCACTGTGTTCACTGAAAACATCGATTTGATAAGTCATCCGCCGTATAATTAATAACTTGAAACCAAATGACTTCTTTTTATTCCCATTAAAAAAAATAAACTGAGGGATCAATATTTTCCGATGCCTGAAGAGACCGTTCATGCGATCAGAACGCATGTTTTGGAGATACCCCAATCTGATTGACACATGTGTAAGTATTTGCTTCTGAATTCGTTGCATCTTTTATTGTGACTATTCAATATTTTGTACATTTAACGAGAGGTGTTCATCATTTGATAATCAGAAATTAGTGGTTGTAAAATTTTAGCTTAGTGTAGATACATGGTCGAAACAATCGTTTCCTTTATTAAATCGATAACTTAAGTAGTGATTTGTTCAATTATCAAATTCAAATATGGTCAAAGACCTCAACAAATGAAGTACTATGCGTATTTGTTTACCAAATACATAAAAAGTCATGGTTAGATAAAAGGCTTAGTAACTTTTAAGAATTTTTTTTTATAATATATGAAATGAAATTGTTTACGTCAGTTTTTATATAAAATAATTGAGTGCTTTATTTATTATGTATTTATAGTACTCACACATCAAAGTAATGCTACACACATTGAATTTTAAATAATCACTCCCTGTGCCAATAAATTCTGCCGGTGAAAATTGCTCACTCATACTAACTTATCCAATGTTGCTCTTTTTTTATTAATGTGTGCGTGCGGTTGTGAATGTGTGAGTACTGTTTTATGAAGTAGTATGAGTGAGTAAAAATATTCTCTCTTAATTTCTTACAACTCTTTATTACTGTTCTCTTAAATATCAGCATTCTTTTAAAACAAAATTTATTTGCTCTTCACAATGCACCTGTTTGGCTCAAGTTTTTGTAATAACAATAACTTTGGGAGTTCACTTCAATCGTGGCTGATACATATGTGTACAGAAGAATATATTTTTGCTCGCTATTAGTAACAAATTACCAAATAATGAGAAGCATTCAAATTTCCTTAATATAAGTTTTATAAAATAGGAAGTTTTATTTATTTTTGTGTAGTTGTGTGCATTTAATTTCTGAAACTCCTTTTCATCTTTATATACTCGAATGTATATGCATGCAGTTTTGGAACCGAATTTGATTATTTATAGATGCAAATTCATCTGATTAGCCGCACTTCCATCTCTAACTCTTCTCAAACCACCACTTATGCAAAATAAAAGAGAAGGTGAAGGAAATAGAAATAATCTAAAGCGGAAAGTCACCCCTATATTGTAACTCGTATTCACAGGAGCTGTTACTTTTCCGCATTAAATATCCATATCTTATGGTGAACTTTGATGCGAATTCTGTGCACATGTGTAAGAATGCGGACACGACTGCAGTTTTTCAGTACACATATATTCTCATATTTATGTATGTATGCTTATGTCCATATACAGAAAGGAGTATATTGTGCGCACATACGAGTATATGCATATTTATTTATACGTTGCACCCGATGCACCCCAAAATCTTATTAGATTTTATTAGAAGAAGACCACAGGGTCCTACCTTTCTCTGGAAGATATTTTCGCTTCTTTGAGGATTGAGGAAATTTATAACCGTAACGTGACATGCGCTGAATGTATCATTGATTTCTACCCGACCCTCACCACAGAATTTTCTTTGAGTACAACCTCAGACTGTAAATTTCTTGCCTTCAACACACTTCCGTACTCTACGTTGACCTCAACAAATGCAATTTCCTCTTAATTCAAAAAAAAAAAAAACTTTTTGAAGCAACAAACTTGTGCTTATGTGGCACGTCATATAGTTGATAATGCATACATACTAATGTGCGTGCCAGCTTTGTTTTTATGCGGCTAAGGTATGGTGTCTTGTCAGTCACTGTCAACGAAAGCAGACTTCCAGACGTCTGTGACTGCTATAGTTTTGATTTCATTTGATACGAATGAAGCAGCGAAACAAATGTGATGTGCATATTTTACCGCCACTTTGTTTCCGTAAAATTTGAAAGAATGGCGTCACAGAACAATTATAGGTATATATGCATATGCTCTGCATCTATATACAATTTTACCAAATCAAATCTGCCAATGCAGAAAAGTACGATACCTACTCAAATTATTTTGATTATGTTTCCCTTAACTATGTGTTGTAGTTATTATATAATTATAATGTGTAGACGTAATATGATGAACATTCCGATTTCATAATTAAGATATTACTAGATTTATATTTGTAACACACATATAAACCATTGTCCACCTTTTTAAAAGTGCAACTTCAGTTAACTCGAGATGCGAGACATTGGCAATCCCTCTCGGTTCAAGGCCGAATTCAATTAATTTGTGAACTGCATTAGGAAAAATCCAACATCCGTTGGAATGTTTTCATTGTATATATTTTATTCCACAGTTGTGGAATCGTGCATATCCAATACCACATATATATTAGTGTGTTTGAAATTTCGGATAAATAACATAATCAACTTTTCGTTCTTTCATAATTTTTAGGCTTATGTAAATGATAATATTGCACATGTCGACGTGAAGGTAAGAAGTTTTGTCATAGTGTGGTGAAGATATTCCGAAAGGAGTGGTGTTACATATTTATGGTTTTTGTTCAATTTGATAAGCAATTTATATATGTACATATGTTTTTGGTTGTTAGTGTAGCCTTTCACGACGTAGTGTTTTTCATCTTTCTTCTGAGAAGTAAATTGAGAAAGTGGGATAACTACTACTAGAGATAATTACTGTTGCTAAAGATATTTTTATATTTAAAAAAATGCATTTTCTGTAAGTACTTAACTGCGTTAAGCAAACAATAATATTAAAAATTTCTTCTTCAGTAATCAAAATGAAAAGTCTTCAACATGCCGACGGCAAATCTCTTTTAAAAAAGGTAATATATGTGATATATGTGTACATACTTTATGCATATACATATTAATGCGAGTGTGTTAATATGTCTGAAGATAATTTGTTGTCTAACTTGGAACCAGCATCAACAACACCAACAATGTCAATCTTAAAATCAAACGGAGAATCACTCTTGCCAACAGGTGCTACTATCGCAGACGATGGAACGATGAGATGTACGAGTTATATGACGACATTGATATAGTTCAGCGAATGAAAAGGCAACGGCTCCGATTGCAAGGTTATGTTGTTCAAATAGATGAAAGCACTCCAAGTTTGAAAGTTTTCGATGTAGATCCCACACTACGTTGGAAAGACAACAGTTCAGAACGACCTGGTAGACTAAAGCAATAAATAAATTTCCAATTGGCGTCAAACTGTGAGAAGAAGAAACGAGTGGCGGAAAATTATTGACAATCGCTCAAGCTGTGCCTACGCCAATGTAGTAGTAGTAGTAGTTAGTATGTCTGTATGAATTGGAGCAAATTGATTTCAAAATAATAAAATGAGGAATATTCTACACAATTTTGTAGATTCGGAGCTTAAAATACCACATACCATGGATTAGCAACTTCTTTAGTGTGATGGTGTAAAGTGTTGCATTGTATCCCGGCCATAAAAATTTCAATTAGTGTTAAAGCAGTTCAGTTCATGCCTCTCTGGGTGTTTAAATATAAACGTATGTGCAAGTTTTTATAAGAACATATACAATAATAATATATAAATTAGGGAATGAATATTATCAATGTTTTGGAAATATACGTATGTACATATATTTCTGTAACCGCATATATATACTCATGTATACGCTTTAGATAACAGGCAAATTATAACCATGAAGTCTTGATGTTTTCCAACAAATAGACAAACAAACTGTAGGTCCCAATTTGTTACAAGTCTCCTTCGAACGGCTAATGGATAATTATGAGGGGCCGATATTCCGTGCCGAAGGACAACCGCGATTAAAACAAGTTCCTATACCTTTCATTAACATATCGAATTTATTGCAAATTGCAAAACTCGATCTTTATAATTTGCAGTGTATGTATCAACTTCAACTTCACGTCTATAGAATACCACATTTCACGCTTCTAGACGCTTTTTAAAGGATTTTTTACCCAAATCCTCATATCTGAACAAATCGATTGTATGAGGGCTATATGATATAGTATTCCGATTGCGATAATTTGTTGGTTGTATGAGGGCTATATGATAAAGTATTCCGAATTCTATGACTTTCTCTACCAATATGGAATTCAAAATTATGTGTATAATACCAAATTCACGCTTCCAGATGCTGTTTTAGAGGATTTGTGACCCAAATCCTTATGTCTAAAACTATTATATATTATTCTGATTTTGATGATTGTCACTACCAATATGCAATTCACAATAAGTTTGCATATTAGCAAATTTCACGCTCCTGGGTGTCTTTTAAACGGATTTTTTTTTTATATCCAAAGCCTCATATCTTAACAAATCGGTTGTATGGTGGCTATATGATGTAGTATTTCGATTTCGATGAATTTAACTGCCAACATGCAATTCATAATATGTGTGTATAGAACAAATTTCACTCTATTTGACAATTTTGGAGGAATTTAGACCAAAAACTTAATATCTGAACAAATCTATCGTATATATGATGTAATGGTCAGATCTGGCCGGTTTCGACAAATGATCGTTTAAACATATAGGTACTTCTTCCTACCAAGTTTGGTTGAAATATCTCAAAAATTTAGGGACTAGTTAAGACTAAATCAATTCAACTCGTGAATCTGATACGATCGGTATAAATTTCGGTGGGTCTATCTCTTCTCCTTCTGGTACTTGCATACTTCGAACCAAAGTTAATATACCATTTCATGTACTGTTAGACTAGACTACTGCGCTCTTCTGCAAACATATATACCTGTGCTTCGTTTGCAATTCATCTTTTTCTCTCGGGTACTTGATCTGCTAGCGATGTTTATTAAAAAAAAAAATTAAAAAGAAACTAAGATTTTTTAAAATTCTGATTTGTTTATTGCCAATGGTGGAAAATAATTACAACAGGAGTAGTTAAAAAATAAATAAAAATTCTTAAATTTAATTATAATAAAATATTAATAGATGTATATATTTGAATATTTTGTTTTAAGGGATTCATGACTTCTCTGAAATGAAAATATCACATTTTTACATTAAAAAATTTACTATAAAACAAAAAACGAATCGAAAATAATATCTCTTAATGTACATACACATGCATATCAGAACCGCTAAAAACCAAGTCTTGTTTTTAAATGAAAATGAATAAATATTAATTACCTATATGTAAAAAAGAGCGAAAATCGGACGGAATCGAGCATTAGGTACTTGACTTGGTGTGGAAGATGTTCGTAATTGAGGTATGAATCGATTTCCTGTTGAGCTCATCTTTATGATATGCGTCTTGTTCCAAAAAATTAGGGCACCCACCATTTCTTTAAGCCGCCCCCGAATGACTTCTGTACTTTCAAAAGGAACTTCCTATATCATGTCACAAATACACCTGGAGGAGTTGACATTCCTTAAATTTTGATGTTGGTTCGGCCATGAAACTATACTGTACTTTCAAAAGGAACTTCCTATTTCATGTCACAAATACACCTGGAGGAGTTGACATTCCTTAAATTTTGATGTTGGTTCGGCCATGAAAACGTGTTAACTTGTATATATATATATATGTATATATATATATATATATATATCGAAGACGCGGTATATAATTAAAAGACGTGTGTTCTCTTCGAAGTCCAATCCAGAAAGAAAATTTTATTTTAAATATGAATGATTTACAATACAACATAGAATGAGTACACATAGCAAAATGTCAAATCTGATAGTGGGCATGGTAGTGTTACGGAATTAAAAACTTTAGAAGATTATGGTTCTGCCACAGTAGCCTCCTCCTAGAGAGTCGTAGAAGGCGTTATAAAGGCTGGCTTCAGACGATCGATGGAAACTTTTACTTTTTTGGCATTAATATCAATTTCAAAGTATTTCACCGATCGAATCAAAACTTTGTTCGGTCCGTTGTACGGTGCTGATAATGATGGTTTGATGGTGTCGTCGCGAACGAAGACATGGGCGCAGGATTTAAGATCGCTGTAGACGAAGGTGTTGTGATTTGTATGCCAACTAGTGGTGACAGGCCGCAGTTCTCGCTTGATACGGGGTAATTTCTGTACCATTTCTGTCTCGTTGGATATTCTAGAATGTTCGATGAAAAGGTCTGAAGGTAATCGAAATGACGTTCCATACACTATTTCTGCTGGTGTACAGCCGATGTCATCTTTAGCGAATGGAGACCAAGTGGAATGAGAAGCAAATAAGTTGTCTACTGCTCTACCTTATGACAAAGAATAGCTGTCTAAGCGTTCGGTGCCCTATTTCTATTAACCCATTACATTGAGGATTGAACGGAGACGTTCTCAAATGCGTAATGCCACGATCTGACGTTATATCGATGGGTATCCCAAAACGCGCTATCCAACCACTCAGCAATGCCTTGGCTACAACTGAGGCAGTCATGTTAAAAATAGGTATTTCGTCCGACCATCTCGTAAATTGATCAATGACTGTTAAGCAGTATCGATTGCCCTCTGATAATGGAAATAGACCAACTTGTTGTGCCGGATGACTTTACTGCGTTGACACTGAATGTAATTCCTTGCAAAATACCTATTATCGCGTGACACACCCGGCCATACAAAACGATCAGCAATCATCTTTACAGTTGCACGCATGCCCGGATGCGCAAGATTATGAGTTGCTTGGAGGAAATTTTGGCGAAATTTCGATGTAACGAAAGGGGGCGAATGCCAGGTTAAAGTTTTCCGTTAACGATCTTATTTAAATCTAATCCAACTGAAAAATCGGAAGCACCTACCCACAAGGACAGTTCAGCATGTGTCAAAGGATGAGCTAACATCGCGCAATTTGCCAGCTGAGGTTTTGAGGCCTCAAAATTCTGCTTAGCCGTTTCGGTCCAACAGAGCTAAGTGATATCATTTTTCTTGTTGCCCGGCACCATCGCAAAACTCATGTAACTCTATGGCGTTTGGAAGGAATCTGCGGTAAAAATTAAGCATTGCTAAAAAACGATTAAGCTCTTTTGCGGTTTTGGGAAGTTTTATGCTCAACAGCGCTTCAACGCGGCTAGGTAATGGGCGAATGCCATCTTTTGACATAAAATGACCCAAAAACTCTAGGTTATCAAATCCAAATTTTGATTTAGCAACATTAATTGTTAGATTGTAATCTTTTAAGTGTTTGAACTCAAAACGAAGATGTTGTTTGTGGTCCTCGATCGATTTCGACGCAATATAATTGTCGTCTAAATAAGCAAATGTAAAATCTAACCCTCGTAGCACTTCATTTATTAGACTCTGAAATATTTGAGCAGCATTTCCCAGCCCAAACGTCATGTGGGTGTACTCAAAAAGGCCAAATGGCGTGGTAATCGCAGTTTTACATATATCGCCTGGATGTTTTGGCACCTGATGAAATGCCTTTTGAAGGTCTTTTTTTTATAAAATATGACCTTACATGCTAAAATTGTCTAAAAATCTTGGAGAAAGGGTATCGGATAGCGGTCTGGGATCGTGATAGCGCTTAACGCCCTGTAGTCGCCACAAGGCCTCCAAGTCCGTCAGCTTTGCCCACTAAATGTATGGGACTAGCCCAGCTGCTGTTCGAAGGATGACAAATGCCAAGCTTTACTAGAAGTTCGAATTCTGCCCGTGCAGCTGCCAGCTTTCCGGTGATAAGCGACGTGGTCGCCGGCAGACCGGCTGACCATTGGTAGAAATATGATGAACCGCTAAAAAGTTTGTTCGTATTCCTAGTCCTGATGGATAGGTAATCTCCGAAAACTCTTTTAAAGTATTAGAAAAATTTTGCGAAGAATTAATTGAAGCAATGCTCGTAAAATTATGTTTTAAAATCGGGCACGGCGTTTTTACCAAAGTATTGCGATCCGCGAGGCGCTGTCCTTGCAAGTCGATGACCAAACCATGATAGGCTAGGAAATCATCACCAAGTATGCTTTGCGAAACGTCGGCGATTATGTAAGTCCATAAATATTCACGACATAGGTTTAAGTTAAGTTTAAGGATGACTTCACCATACGTTTTAATGGTGGATCCATTTGCGAAAAATGAATATATAGAATATGAGTGAGCTCGAGCTGATTTGGTTGATTTAGGTATGACGGAGACGTCTGTCCCGTAGTCAACCAAAAAACTTATTTTAGCTGATGTGTCATATATGAGAAAGCGATGACTCTTCTGCATATCAGAGTGTTTGCTGAGCTCGGCATTTTGTGGCTTTTGTGCCGAATTTGGCGTGATACCAACAAAAAGACTTTACTTGTCGACTGTGAGGTGAAATCTGCTGCGGTGTCTTCCCGTAGGTTTGCTTTTGTCTTCTAAATGTCCTACCCGCTTTTAAAGAACAACAAGAGGAAGTTCCTTCAAAACACGTTGAAGGCGACGTTGCTGACTCTCCGCGAAATTATCTATAAGTTTTCGGCGAATATAATTAAACTTGTCCGTAGCAGGTACACCTTCAATGATTGTACGCATCTCTATCAATTTCGCTGATGCCACGCTTGCCAGAACTATGTTCAATTTCGCAGAGTCGGAGAAAACGCGCGAAGTCTCGAACCAAAATTTCAATGCAAAAAATAAGATTCGATATTATCTTCCGACATCTTGGACAGCGGAAGTCAAGGCAGAAAATTTTGTGTCGGAATAAATTCCGCACCACTGCCGCTATGCTATCATTCATTGTGTAAAGAAAATTTTAATGATATTTACTAATTTACGTGGGGTCACCAATTATTGAAGATGGGGTATCTAATTAAAAGACGTGTGTTTTCTTCGAAGTCAAATCCAGAAATAAAATTTTATTTTTAATATGAATGTTTTACAATACAACACAGAATGAATACAGAAAGCATAATGTCAAAACTGATAGTGCGCATGGTTAAATTACGGAATTAAAAACTTTAGTAGCTTATGGTGCTGCCATTTAATTCAGCTTTGTAACCGCTGGAGCGATTTTTGGTCGCTCTTGCGTTTTGGGTTTTCTACCAACAAATGGAGGGACCTACAGTTTATTCTAATCCGCCTCCGAACGGACGATGGATTTTTATGATGAGCTTTTATTTCATGTCAGAAATACACTTGGAGGGCATATTACGCAATTAGAAAAATTAATTTTCTACAATTTTAGATTTTACTAGGATCTAATTCTAGCCCAGACCTTCCGTACCCAATGCTAACGACTCGGCTACTGCGGCCGCCAGCTATATACTATAGAAAAATTTGATGTAGAAGCTGTTATCATAGCCTTCCTACCGTAATATATAACCAGTAAAAAAGTATCTTAAATTTTGTAGTGATTATTAATACCGACAAGTTGATAAAAAGCTTTCCATGTACAAGAAAATAGCGATCACAAGCACCTCTATAAATTTGGCTGGATATTTGCTCCTTTTTGTGCTGTTTGCGTTTATTGAAAATGAATAAGAGACATTTTTTAGAACTACTATCTTCATGTCAAAAATACTTGAAATTGAAATCTCCTGCTCAGCAATAGACGGTTTCTATAATTAGATGGTATGTATGCCAGCTAGTCATGCTTTGAATAGTATATATTTGTATATGTATCTGAATCGAAGGGCTAAGGTGCTGTTTTTTGCTTTTCTTGCTCTGTTCTTTATTATGTTATGAAGTAAAATAAATATGTACATATGCGATAGAATATATTGTATAATATTTAAAAATATGCTTGAATTAAGATTATTTAAAATATTATTCATCGTACACCAATACTGTGATATTTATTTAATTTCCAATTAGTTTTGAATGGATAGAAATATTTTGTGATTATTCACGGATATAAGATTTCCTTTAAATGAAAAATTTACTAGAAAAGGTTGATATCGATATAAATTGATAAATTGGAATCGAGCTTGGAAAATTTTTGTCAGATTTTCTAACCATGGAAGCAGAATTTTGAAAGGTAAGAAGTAGTTTGAGTATACGCACAACGCAAAATTGTAAAGATACTTTTTATATTTTGAATTTCGCCAAATAGAACTTGATAATAAAGTGTAATGAGAAGTTCGTTTTGTGAATTTAAGTAAGTTTCCAATTGTTAATGTTTATATTTTTGTAAGAAATTTAAAGTGCAGCTATCAAAAAAAAAAAAAGTTTCTTTATCGCAAATTTCCGTTTAAAAATTAGTTATTAGCAAGTCTATTTGTAGTTGAGAGGCGTACCGGCATGGCTTGTTTAAGCGATAACTTCAATAATAAATTATACGAGTCGAATTGATATCGTCAAGTGCGACGTAACAACAATAATGAAATAGGCAGCCACAGCTAAATGACAAATTATTGGACGGTAGACACTGGCAGAAACATAAAAATAACGACACATATTGTACGTACCATATATATATGAGTGTCTAAATTATCGCTTCAATTTCTTGTTTTGTTTATTGTTGTTGCTTTCGTTGTTGTGCTTTCGCAGTTTACTAATGAGCGACATTCGTTACGCCTCTTTTCAATGGCGGGTCGAATGGAGCGTTATCGTCGTAGTATAACCTATGAAATCCCCAGTTGGATGAATGCAATCGGTAGTTGCTGCTGTTGGAGAAACATGGAGTATGTAATAACCGATATCGGGGTCGGGTTATATGCACTTGGCATTGGCCTTTTGTACACTGTGTTGACTAGTTGGGTAGTTGAATTTTTGCAATTTTAAGAATGTATTTTTACAAAAATTTTGAGAATATGTTGGATATTATTATTCTAGTTAACAGTGATAAGTGTCACCATTATCACCATTTGGGTAAGTGATATTGTACAGAAATATGTGCCAGTATTAGAATTTTTAATTAAAAAACAAAATGCATTAAAATTGTAAAACAATAACCATGAACAATAGTCAATTATTATTATTTAAACTACACCACATGTGTATGTGTATATATGTTATATGAGCTTACAGCGCAGCCCGAATTATATTGTTTACAAGGAATCTACCTATTTACGTTATATAAGAAGTTTCAAAAAGATTGTTTTCACATAAAAAAGCCAACTAATTACCTATGTTCATACCAAGCACCAAAAAGCATATGCACCTATTTAAGTTAATGAAGTTGTGCACAGTTAAGACTCATTTATGCATTCCTTTCACAAGCTCATACACATATGTATGTTATTTAAGTGAATTGTTAATACTCTTTTCAGAATTTAAAAAAATGGAGTTCAGCTATTTTGTGTGATAGACGCAAATATTTTCAAATTTGTTGCCACTTTTTCTAAAGCAATATTTACAACGAACCTGCAACTTGAACGCGGGCAGAATAGAAATTGTTGACTGCCTGCACTTGGGCGAATCACTAGCTACGCATGTCAGACTACAAGTCTACAAGTGGAAACACATTTCCATATTAAGTACATTGCTCCCAGTAATAAAAACGCTGATTGACGTTAACCGGCAACAAGAGTGTGTGATTCTCAAACGTCAGAATATAGAGTGAATAACATTTAACTTTTTTTTTGGAAATGTGGTTGCATTGAGAAGAATGTTTGCGGAAGCTTATGAGTTTACATGGTTGCCAGAAATTAAAATTATTAATTGAAAAATCAAACTATTTTCTGAAATATATACTTAATTTTGCAAAATATATACTTAATGATTTCACATTTCTTCGAAGAGTTTAAAATTAGTATAAGCGTAGCCACAATAGCCAAGTAGTTAGCAGCAGCGTGTACTATCATCCGAAAGGTCAGGGTTAATAATAGAAAATTAATTTACGTTAATTTTTGTAATTGCGGTCGCCCTTCGGTAGTGCATGTTAAGCCTTCCGGGTGTATATCTGACATGATGTAAAAGCTGTTCAAAAAAATCTATCGGTTGTTCAGGGGTGGCTAAGAATAAACTCTAAGTCTCTTCATTTGTTGGAAAAACATCAAGACACATACCACAAATTGGAGGAGGAGCTCGCCAAACAATCGCTTTAGCGATTATATATATATATATTTGCGCTTTGTAACCGCTGAAGCGATTTTTGGCCGAGCTTCTCCTCCACTTTGTGGTTTTGCGTCTTGATGCTTATACCAACAAATGGAGGGTCCTAAAATTTATTCTAAGCCGCTTTCGAACGGCTGATGGATTTTTATGAGGAGCTTTTGTTTTATGTCAGAAATACACTCGGAGGGCTTGGCATTCCCTGCCGAGAGGCGACCGCAATTAGAAAAAATTATTTTCTATAATTTTGGATGTGACTCGAAACTGGGCTCGAACCCAGGCCTTCCGAATGGCAGTACGCAATGCTAACCACTCGGCTATCGCGGTCGCCAGCGATTACATGACGGAAATTATATACTAGCAACAAAATATTCAATCATATTCTAAAATATTTAGTCAAATATTATTTCTTTCCACTTTTTTAATTTCATCAACGTTGTAAATCAAAAATTGCTAGAACTAGATGTAAATAGCCCAAATATTAAAAATATAATAATATAACCGTTAAAAGTATTAGTTACATTTGATCTTTGGTAAAAAGTGAATTAATTACCACAAATATTGATTTTACATTCATTAAAACTTTAAACGTTTTTCTGTTCAACTTCTAGATGAACAAACCATTAAGTAACAAGTTTTAACCAAAATTTAAAAAAGGTTGACAACCATAATTTTCACTCTTTAGAGTACAAGAACTCCTCAATAATGCCAGAAATCAATATTTTCTTACTTGCTTTTAAGTAATATCGAATTTTTTTCCGCGATATTGCTTGCTGTCGCCAAAATAAATTGTTGTCAGTAACCTCGTAAGTATCTCAAATGTTTCGATTATAGTCTTATATATTTATGCACATATATATGTTACATATATCAAAGTGTCAAAATGCCATTATTTGTAAAAGCAGAATGGAAAATAACAGAGGAAAGCCCATACATGAGAAATTTTTTCAATTACTTATTTTAAATTTCGTAGCCAATGTCTATTTAACGTGAATTTTGTTTTTTACCTTTGACCATTTGAACGCGCAATATATACACACCTGCTACTAAATGAACTAGCCACATGTTTATAAAGGGTGTTTTTTATAGAGGTATAGAACTTTAAGTTGGCATTACTTTTCAAGATGGCGACCGATTTAACAGCTGTCAAGTGATTTATTCTCAGTTTGGTTTGGCAATTCATCATGAATACACTCACGCCTGAACAACGCTTGCAAATAGTGCAATTTTATTTTGAAAATAATGGTTCTGTGCGGAAAACGTATAGCGAAATACGTCCTTTTTAGCGATGTTTAGCGATGAAGCGCACTTCTGGTTGAATGGCTACGTCAACAAACAAAACTGCCGCATTTGGAGTGAAGGTAATCCTCAAGTGTATGTTGAAACACCGTTACATCCAAAAAAACTGCATGTTTGGTGCGCTTTATGGGCTGGTGGAATCATTGGTCCGTACTTTTTCAAAAACGATGGTGGCCAGAACGTTACAGTCAATGGTGATCGGTATAGAGCCATGATTACTAACTTTTTCATTCCTGAATTGAATAACCATGATGTCCAGGAGATATGGTTTCAACAAGACGGCGCAACATGTCACACAGCTCGTGCCACAATAGATTTATTGAAAGACATGTTTGGTGACCGCCTAATTTCACGTTTTGGACCTGTGAATTGGCCTTCAATATCTTGTGATTTAACACCGCTAGACTACTTTTTGTGGGGCTATGTAAAGTCATTGGTCTATGCGGATAAGCCACAAACGCTTGACCATTTGGAAGACAACATTCGCCGTGTTATTGCCGATATACGGCCACAAATGTTGGAAAAAGGCATCGAAAATTGGACGTCCAGATTGGACTACATCCGCGCCAGCCGTGGCGGTCATATGCCAGAAATCATATTTAAATTGTAATGCCACAAGATTATCTTTCGTATAAATAAAATTCATGTCAATCGAATAATCCATCGTTGTTTTATTGCAACTTAAAGTTCTATACCTCTATAAAAAACACCCTTTACAAAAAACGCCGGATTTTGCGACCGTATACCTCTCGGGTAGCCGTGTCACTAGTTTAATATAATTAAGTAAATACTATACTACCCTTCATTCACCAAGTGCTCAATAGTTCTGATACAAATAATTTGATTAGATTAGTGATTTTGGATGATAAATACTTCCATAAAGTATTTAAGAATCTGATGTTCGATTTTCTACACACGCAACTTCAAATAAAGATATGATGTGATATATTTATATTTATATTTATGTTTATAATTATATTTATATTTATAAATATATTTATGTTTATATTTATATTTATATTTATATTTATATTTATATTCATATTTATATATATATTTATATTTATGTTTATGTTTATATTTATGTTTTTATTTATATTCATATTTATATTTATATTTATATTTGTATTTATATTTATATTTATATTTATATTTATATTTATATTTATATTTATATTTATATTTATATTTATATTTATATTTATATTTATATTCATATTTATATTTATATTTATATTTATATTTATATTTATATTCCTATTTATATTTATATTTATATTTATATTTATATTTATATATATATTTATATTTATATTTATATTTATATTTATATTTATATTTAAATTTATATTTATATTTATATTTATATTTATATTTATATTTATATTTATATTTATATTTATATTTATATTTATATTTATATTTACATTTGTATTCATATTTATATTTATATTAATATTTATATTTATATTTATATTTCCTTTTATATTTATATTTATATTTATATTTATATTTATATTTATATTTATATTTATATTTATATTTATATTTATATTTATATTTATATTTATATTTATATTTATATTTATATTTATATTTATATTTATATTTATATTTATATTTATATTTATATTTATGTCTATATATATATTTATATTTGTATTTATATTTAGATTTATATTTATTTTAATTTTTATATTTATATTTAGATTTATATTTATAATTGTATTTATATCTATATTTATATTTATATTTATATTTATATTTATATTTATATTTTTATTTATATTTATATTTATATTTATATTTATATTTATATTTATATTTATATTTATATTTATATTTATATTTATATTTATATTTATATTTATATTTATATTTATATTTATATTTATATTTATATTTATATTTATATTTATATTTATATTTATATTTATATTTATATTAATATTTATATTTATATTTATATTTATATTTATAATTATATTTATATTTATATTTATATTTATATTTATATTTATATTTATATTTATATTTATATTTATATTTATATTTATATTTATATTTATATTTATAATTATATTTATATTTATATTTATATTTATATTTATATTTATATTTATATTTATATTTATATTTATATTTATATTTATATTTATATTTATATTTATATTTATATTTATATTTATATTTATATTTATATTTATATTTATATTTATATTTATATTTATATTTATATTTATATTTATATTTATATTTATATTTATATTTATATTTATATTTATATTTATATTTATATTTATATTTATATTTATATTTATATTTATATTTATCTTTATATTTATATTTATATTTATATTTATATTTATACTTATATTTATATTTATATTTATATTTATTTTTATATTTTTATTTATCTTCATATTTATATTTATATTTATATTTATATTTATATTTATATTTGTTTTTATATTTATATTTATATTTATATTTATATTTATATTTATATTTATATTTATATTTATATTTATATTTATATTTATATTTATATTTATATTTATATTTATATTTATATTTATATTTATATTTATATTTATATTTATATTTATATTTATATTTATATTTATATTTATATTTATATTTATATTTATATTTATATTTATATTTATATTTATATTTATATTTATATTTATATTTATATTTATATTTATATTTATATTTATATTTATATTTATATTTATATTTATATTTATATTTATATTTATATTTATATTTATATTTATATTTATATTTATATTTATATTTATATTTATATTTATATTTATATTTATATTTATATTTATATTTATATTTATATTTATATTTATATTTATATTTATATTTATATTTATATTTATATTTATATTTATATTTATATTTATATTTATATTTATATTTATATTTATATTTATATTTATATTTATATTTATATTTATATTTATATTTATATTTATATTTATATTTATATTTATATTTATATTTATATTTATATTTATATTTATATTTATATTTATATTTATATTTATATTTATATTTATATTTATATTTATATTTATATTTATATTTATATTTATATTTATATTTATATTTATATTTATATTTATATTTATATTTATATTTATATTTATATTTATATTTATATTTATATTTATATTTATATTTATATTTATATTTATATTTATATTTATATTTATATTTATATTTATATTTATATTTATATTTATATTTATATTTATATTTATATTTATATTTATATTTATATTTATATTTATATTTATATTTATATTTATATTTATATTTATATTTATATTTATATTTATATTTATATTTATATTTATATTTATATTTATATTTATATTTATATTTATATTTATATTTATATTTATATTTATATTTATATTTATATTTATATTTATATTTATATTTATATTTATATTTATATTTATATTTATATTTATATTTATATTTATATTTATATTTATATTTATATTTATATTTATATTTATATTTATATTTATATTTATATTTATATTTATATTTATATTTATATTTATATTTATATTTATATTTATATTTATATTTATATTTATATTTATATTTATATTTATATTTATATTTATATTTATATTTATATTTATATTTATATTTATATTTATATTTATATTTATATTTATATTTATATTTATATTTATATTTATATTTATATTTATATTTATATTTATATTTATATTTATATTTATATTTATATTTATATTTATATTTATATTTATATTTATATTTATATTTATATTTATATTTATATTTATATTTATATTTATATTTATATTTATATTTATATTTATATTTATATTTATATTTATATTTATATTTATATTTATATTTATATTTATATTTATATTTATATTTATATTTATATTTATATTTATATTTATATTTATATTTATATTTATATTTATATTTATATTTATATTTATATTTATATTTATATTTATATTTATATTTATATTTATATTTATATTTATATTTATATTTATATTTATATTTATATTTATATTTATATTTATATTTATATTTATATTTATATTTATATTTATATTTATATTTATATTTATATTTATATTTATATTTATATTTATATTTATATTTATATTTATATTTATATTTATATTTATATTTATATTTATATTTATATTTATATTTATATTTATATTTATATTTATATTTATATTTATATTTATATTTATATTTATATTTATATTTATATTTATATTTATATTTATATTTATATTTATATTTATATTTATATTTATATTTATATTTATATTTATATTTATATTTATATTTATATTTATATTTATATTTATATTTATATTAATATTTATATTTTAATTTATATTTTTAATTATATTTATTTTTATATTTATATTTATATTAATATTTATATTTTTATTTATATTTTTATTTATATTTATATTAATATTTATATTGATATTTATATTTATATTTATTTTTATTTTTATTTTTATTTATATTTATATTTATATTTATATTTATATTTATATTTATATTTATATTTATATTTATATTTATCTTTATGTTTTTATTTTTATTTATATTTATATTTATATTTATATTTATATTTATATTTATATTTATATTTATATTTACATTTATATTTATATTTATATTTATATTTATATTTATATTTATATTTATATTTATATTTATATTTGTATTTATATTTATATTTATATTTATATTTATATTTATATTTATATTTACATTTATATTTATATTTATATTTATATTTATATTTATATATATATTTATTTTTATATTTATATTTATTTTTATATTTATATTTATATTTATATTTATATTTATATTTATATTTATATTTATATATATATTTATATTTATTTTTATATTTATATTTTTATTTTTATTTATGTTTGCATTTATATTTATATTTATATTTATGTTTGTATTTATATTTATATTTATATTTATATTTATATATATATTTATATTTATATTTATATTTATATTTATATTTGTGTTTTTATTTATATTTATATTTATATTTATATTTATATTTATATTTATATTTATATTTATATTTATATTTATATTTATATTTTTATTTATATTTATATGTATATATATATTTATATTGATATTTATAATTATATTTATATTTATATTTATATTTATATTTATATTTATATTTATATTTATATTTATATTTATATTTATATTTGTATTTATAATCATATTCATATTTATATTTATATTTATATTTATATTTATATTTATTTTTATATTAATATTTATATTTATATTTATATTTATATTTATGTTTATATTTATATTTATATTTATATTTATATTTATATTTATATTTATATTTATATTTATATTTATATTTATATTTAAATTTATATTTATATTTATATTTATATTTATATTTATATTTATATTTATATTTATATTTATATTTATATTTATATTTATATTTATATTTATTTTTATATTTATATTTATATTTATGTTTATATTTATATTTATATTTATATTTATATTTATATTTATATTTATATATATATTTATATTTATATTTATATTTATATTTATATTTATATTTATATTTATATTTATATTTATATTTATATTTATATTTATATTTATATTTATATTTATATTTATATTTATATTTATATTTATATTTATATTTATATTTATATTTATATTTATATTTATATTTATATTTATATTTATATTTATATTTATATTTATATTTATATTTATATTTATATTTATATTTATATTTATATTTATATTTATATTCATCATTTATATTTATATTTTTATTTGTATTTCTATTTCTATTTATATTTATATTTATATTTATATTTATATTTATATTTATATTTATATTTATATTTATATTTATATTTATATTTATATTTATATTTATATTTATATTTATATTTATATTTATATTTTTATTTATATTTATATATATATTTATATTTATACTTATATTTATATTTATATTTATAATTAAATTTGTATTTATATTTATATTTATATTTATATTTATAATTATAATTATATTTATATTTATGTTTATATTTATATTTATATTTATATTTATATTTATATTTATATTTATATTTATATTTATATTTATATTTATATTTATATTTATATTTATATTTATGTTTATGTTTATATATATGTTTTTATTTATATTCATATTTATATTTATATTTTTATTTTTATTTTTATTTATATTTATATTTATATTTATATTTATATTTATATTTATATTTATATTTATATTTATATTTATATTTATATTTACATTTATATTTATATTTATATTTATATTTATATTTATATTTATATTTATATTTATACCTATATTTATATTTATATTTATATTTATATTTATATTTATATTTATATTTATATTTATATTTATATTTATATTTATATTTATATTTATATTTATATTTATATTTATATTTATATTTATATTTATATTTATATTTATATTTATATTTATATTTATATTTATATTTATATTTATATTTATATTTATATTTATATTTATATTTATATTTATATTTATATTTATATTTATATTTATATTTATATTTATATTTATATTTATATTTATATTTATATTTATATTTATATTTATATTTATATTTATATTTATATTTATATTTATATTTATATTTATATTTATATTTATATTTATATTTATATTTATATTTATATTTATATTTATATTTATATTTATATTTATATTTATATTTATATTTATATTTATATTTATATTTATATTTATATTTATATTTATATTTATATTTATATTTATATTTATATTTATATTTATATTTATATTTATATTTATATTTATATTTATATTTATATTTATATTTATATTTATATTTATATTTATATTTATATTTATATTTATATTTATATTTATATTTATATTTATATTTATATTTATATTTATATTTATATTTATATTTATATTTATATTTATATTTATATTTATATTTATATTTATATTTATATTTATATTTATATTTATATTTATATTTATATTTATATTTATATTTATATTTATATTTATATTTATATTTATATTTATATTTATATTTATATTTATATTTATATTTATATTTATATTTATATTTATATTTATATTTATATTTATATTTATATTTATATTTATATTTATATTTATATTTATATTTATATTTATATTTATATTTATATTTATATTTATATTTATATTTATATTTATATTTATATTTATATTTATATTTATATTTATATTTATATTTATATTTATATTTATATTTATATTTATATTTATATTTATATTTATATTTATATTTATATTTATATTTATATTTATATTTATATTTATATTTATATTTATATTTATATTTATATTTATATTTATATTTATATTTATATTTATATTTATATTTATATTTATATTTATATTTATATTTATATTTATATTTATATTTATATTTATATTTATATTTATATTTATATTTATATTTATATTTATATTTATATTTATATTTATATTTATATTTATATTTATATTTATATTTATATTTATATTTATATTTATATTTATATTTATATTTATATTTATATTTATAAATATATTTATATTTATATTTATAATTATATATATATTTATATTTATATTTATATTTATAGTTATATTTATATTTATATTTAAACTTATATTTATACTTATATTTATATTTATATTTACATTTATATTTATATTTATATTTATATTTATATTTATATTTATATTTATATTTATATATATATTTATATTTATATTTATGTTTACTTTAATTTTAGTTAACTGATCCTCCTTGAACTTTCATTCCAACAATTATCTGTATTGAGAAGTTATTTTATTAATTTCATAAAAATGCACAAGTAAGTATTAAGTATACGATTATATGTATGTAAGGAAAATATTTTTTTGTGGACTTGAAACGTGTAAAATTCATATATAGCCAATTTGGGGCAGAAAAGTAACGGGCGCGTCGCTACTGCCAGTGAATGTCATCTGCCTCACATTTGACTTTCACATTTACGAGTTTTGCCAAAGTGATTTGTGGAACTGGATATGACTCCGAACTGCATGTTTTTTACATAAGTTTGGCGAATAACACTAAATGATGTCTAGCAGCTCCATCATGAAAATTCTTAGTGAGTTTATTCAACTGTAATTGGGATCCTGCATAGCCAATGCTTTTGGAATTCATTTAGTGAATGCATTTTCTTTTTACAGAAATAGCAGATTCATTGAATCGTTGACGGCAGTAGCTTTATTAACTTATGCGTAAAAATTGATATGTGATTTTGTGTATCAAACTTGAAATGGTTAAAATTATTGATGCACTTTACTCCAGCAGCATGATTTTGCTTGAAAGCTAATGAGAGAAGAAAGGGTTATATTTTAATTAACATGTAAACATTAAAAGTTAAAAAGTTTTTCCCTTGTTATTTAAATGGAAAACAGCAAGTAGAGAAGAGCTTGCTTTAACAGATATGAAAAAATCTTAAAAATAAAAATGTGTGTCAAGTTTCTTAAAATAAAAACTCTTCATGAACGGAAGTGTTTGAAAAAAGTGAAACGTCTTTTCAATTGATAAATTAGTTAGTCTAGTTGGTTTTCGATTTCGAAACAGATTTCGATCGTAAAATTTTGTTTCTTTAAGCATAAGAATATATTTTATTCTGATTTGAAATTAACATTATTTTTTATTTTTTTTACATTTTATATCATTAGGTTCCTCTGCTTAAAAATGTTTTTCATAAAGTATTGCCCTTAACACCCAAATTTTACATCTCACACATTTTTATTTTCCGATCGTCCAATATCATTCCAAATTTTACATCTGTAAAATAGTGTTCTAGACTTATAAATCAGGGGCCTTCCCTTGAACACAAGCTATTATTATGTGTTTTTCGTAAGACATTTACATTCATTCATTCTTTGTATATTATAGATATATTTATGTTTTTCTCTTTTACTGTATGTATTGTTTACACCCCAAATATTCCATTAACATACTATTGTTGTTAAATAAAATTCTTTGCCAAAATTAAATTACTTATATGAGCGCAAATTCATTTCATTTTATTTCTTCTTCCTTAAATATCTTTTATTTGTTGGGTATTCACAAAATATAAACTATATAAATTTAAATTTGAATTTTGCTTTGCTTTTGATGCTTATAATAACAAATTCATTGTTGTTTTTTGTTGTAAGCATTCAACCGCTCAATTAATGCATAAAAAGTGAACAAATAAATTTTCTTAATTAAAATGTTAATTCGTCATAAATCTCCTAATTTTATTTGCTGATAATGTTTTAATAAACATGCCCGAAACGATACAATGCTTGGTATTTAACATAGCGTTCACTCTCTACAGCAGAGAATGGAATAGAGTTTTGCATATATATGTAGGCAGTTGATAGGGGTTTGAAATTGTGGTTTCGCTTGGGGCTATAAACACCCAACATTTACAAGTCTGCTTCTTAACATCCTTACATTTTATTGCAAGCTGATCCACCCAATACTTATTTGTTGCAAGTACATACATATATAGGACATACTTACATACATTTCCCATATACTTATACCACAGATGTCTTACGTTCATCAAATTTTTGAACGCTAAACCAAGCAAAGTCAAATTCGAAACAAACAGCAATAGAATTTATAAATATGGCTTTTTAAATGGAGAAAAAGCACTAACAGTTTTACTTTCCTACACGAATGCGCATATATAGAAACAAAACAAAATGTATGAAATTTCATGTAAAAATGTGTGTCAAATAATACGAACATTTTGCGTTCTGCATTTTGCGATTCAAAGTTAAATTATCTGCAAAAGTCGCAAACTATGTACGAAACAAAAGGTTTTAAAGGTTTAGATTTTTAGCGGCCACCGGCCTCTATTACATTTTCTTGAATTTTGTTATGCAGGTAGTCTGGTTCGGTTCAAATCTACAAATTCATATTTACATATACATATATGTAATCTCTGGTAATCTGGTATGCAGACTTTAAGTAAGTAAGGAATTACTGAGCCGCTTATGTGAAAACGCCCATCATTGTGTGCGCATACATATTACATACAAATCTGTAGGTAGATCGATGATGTAATAAATAATTTAAAATATTGTACAATTAGAACTTTTGAGCATTATTTACCGGCCATCTCTTCACCAATATAATTAACATAAATAACTTTTACTCCAAAAGAATTATTTCTAATACTATTTCCCTTTCAACTCTTTTACTTAGATATCGTACATTTTTCAAAAAAAAAGTTTTTAATATAAAAATATATATGTGTACTAGCGGATCCCAGCGTGCTTCGCTACACCTATAAAAAATCAAGAAAATCTAGCTGAAATTTTGAATTCTGAATTTTTTTTTTTTTTTTTTGGAAAGGGAAACGAAACAAATTGATTTAAATTTATCCAGCTATATTTCATTTTATCTAATGTTAAGTTGATGTAATGTAGATAGTACTCTTAGTATTTTGTCTCACATCCTGGAAGCGTGAACGGAAATCGACCTGTTTGAAGACTTGAGCCATGGCTAAAAGAGAGAGAGAGCTTTAGTTGAGTCACCCCGACATATTCGTTTTAAGGGTTTTAATGGAGTATTTTGGCAATTCTGGTTTATGAAAGTACTCATCAACAGCTCGGTATTATAGAGCTGTGAGACGGCGTTTCAGCTGAAAAGGAAACTATTAACTATATTTTCGGCAAGGTCGAAAGAAAAGCTATGCATAAAGATTTTCATACAGTAGTGAAAAAAAATTCGCCTACCTCACAACGTTGCGATCGACCGAAGCACGCGCTGTATAGAAAAGATGCCAATATTTGAAGAAATAAACGAAACGCAGTTGCTGAACATACTCATTTAGTATCCCAAGAGGTGGTGAATTTATGAACGAAAAACTTCTTTAGCCTGTTGACTAGCGAGTCTGATTCCCCAATCGGTGATGATGGAACATGTGTTCTACCGGTAGATCTATTAAAATATAAAATATAGCTTACAAGGTGTAACCATCAGCTTCTTTGCAGAAAATCCATGATTTGGTTACACCGTAGAACTTATACTCTCCATCAGGATTGGGAAGGCCCTCTACGTGCCGATGCCAAACGAGGTTTCAGACAAGGTGACTCTTTATATCCGTCGACTTATTGCTGGACAAAATAACACGAACTGCAGAGTTTAACAGAGATAATTTTCTGTAAGAGTACAACTACTGGCGTATGCTACTTATATTGATACCATCCGTTTCAACAACCGTATCATTATTCCGGCTTTATCCAAGCTGGAGAAGAGAAAGAATTGGTCTGATAGTGAAAGAAGACAAAACGAAATATCTCCTGTCATCAAAAGACATAACTTTAAAATCATAGATAATTATGTCCATCTTAGAACCAAGATTATCGTTCAGAAGCGGCGACGATGATGGCAACTGATGAGTCGGTGCTTAGATTCACTTTGCGATCAAAGTGTGAATCTTTGTTAATTGGCAAAAGCGACTAAGCGGACGATGGAACAATGAGATTTACGAGATATACAGCGACATTTACATAGTTCAGCGAAATAAAAAACAGAGTTATAATATTTCAATTTTTACTACTCACTTATATTTTAAGGAAGATTTAAAAAAAAAAGGAAAAATCGATTAAGTATGCTTATAAATTTTGAGAAGATCGGTTCAAAGATGTAAATTTTCGTACAACGAGTGAGTTTTTTAGTGCAAAACTTTCGTTCAATAATAGAAACAATACATACTCGTACACATGCAAATACATTTATGTTATATGATACTTTTATTTCTCTTTCGGCAAATATAGGTAAATTGTTTAAATTTCAATAAAAATATCTATATAATATATACATACGTGTGTACAGTTGAGTACTTATTTAAATATGCAAAATTTTTTTGGATAAAAATGCACAGACTCGACTGGAATACATAGGTCATTATCGTGTCATTGGCATTTCTTTGCAGCAATGAAATGCGATGAGATTAGAATCATCACATTCATCGAAGTTTTTGTGGTACACGGAAAAAGTTGAATGTGCAATATTGAGTTATAAGAAATATGTAAAATTTTCGTTATATTTTTTAATAATTGCTAAATTTTTAATAAATGCTTAGATATATCAATGGCTAAAAGACACAGTCATATACACAAATATGATCTTTTGTCATTATTGCCATACTTTCAGATAAACAAATGATGAAATTGGAACAGGATATATATGTGCTATTATTTACTTTTCCCAAAAAAAAAATGATTATTCAGTTCTCATTTATACTTAGCTCTGCCTTTATTCACTCTGATAATTCACTTTCCAAAGGAAGCCTCTGAGACGAATTGTTATGATTTGTGTTACTTGTACGCTTCGCATCTATTTTTAAATTTAAGTAATTTAGTAAGCAATTCTTTTAAAAATTTCCGGAAATTATGGGTTAATTACTAATCTGCGAATCCTATTCAAGATTACAGTAACTATAAATTTATAATTTAATTTTATAACCATAATTGGGACCGTCAATAACTAACAATAAATAAATGAAAAATAATTAACTTATTCAAATCAAAATGAAATACATTGTTTTAGTTTATGCGGATTTACTTCCTTGAAAATAATTTTCCTTTATCACTGATTTTTTTTAATAAGAAGGAAAGTTAAAAAAATTGATAGCAATAAACAAATACTTTTAGGAAAAAATATTATAGAACAAAATATTCATATTTGTTATTATACGCGAACTTTTTTAATATGTAGTTCCAAGTCCTTAAACATTATACGCCATCACGTTTGGTCATTATGAACTAAAAATAACTTCATGAAATTATTATGCAGGATTAAGCTAATTAATTTTGATTAAGTTAAAAAAAAATATTTCTCTTTCACAATGCACTTGTCTAAGATTTCAATTAGTTTTCTTTATTTAAATAATTTCTTTCTTTAAGTAAAAAAACAACCACATAAGCTTAAATTTTTTATTATTTTTTGTAATGATAACTACAAAGTCTTTTATTGTCCCGCATTATCAACAAAACAGTTATATCTAAGTGTTAAAAGAGTTCTTCCCAGTTTTTCACAGTGTCAGTACCTGCCAATATATTACTATGCTTAATTATTTATAAAATTGCATGTTTGCTGGTTGAATGAGTATATACTTGAGTACATACGTAGGTATGCATATGAAAGTCTACATATATATTTCGTGTGGGTGCTTTATACATAAAATGTATGAGTACAGACAAGTAAAGTAACTTCATATCTAAATCAAGAAAGATTCTCTAGAGAAACATTTTTGACAGACAGAGTGGGAATTCTTTTTGGCCGATTTCCATTATCATGTCTTTTGCTTAGGTTTGTACCTTTTTGCTCAAGACAATTACAGAAATACAGCTACCAATTGTAATATAAGCAAAATAATATTATTTAGTTAATATTCTATGCGCATGTTATGCTAAGCCAATAATGTAATGTATACTTGCTGATTTAGTTCAGCAAACTTCAAATAAAATAAAATACTACGTTTTTTTCCTAATTTTGTTGATTTGTAAAAATTAATTTTAAGGTGACGTTTGAATTTTTCTTATGAGGGTATGTACTATAGTGAAAGCAGAAAGTGTCTCAATTTCTACACCTATTTCTCAATATATTGTAAAATATTGAGAATATTTTATTTTATGAACATATTCAAAGTATATGGAATAATAGTATATATAGAAACTAAATGCAATAAATTGATTTTTAAATAATACTATAAAATATAAAATATTTAATTCACTATTGAATTTAAAGCCAAAAACATATTAATCCATTCATGGAAGCTATGCAAAACATAACATAACATTTTATGCACAATGAAAAGAAATATTTATCGAACCCCTAGCTTTTGTAACCTGTAAAAAATTCGTCATTCTAAACCTTTACTTTTAGTTTCGGTATGTTTTAAATATTTTAAATTTAAAAATAGATGAGAAAGTTTATCATTAAAAAATTAATAAATATTAATTTGAAAAAGATATAATATTTTAAATATTTTAAACTCTATTCTTAACTCTACTATTCAAATAAGGAAGTGTAAAATTACAGATTCCATATTTTCCTCCAGACCAAGATCCAAAATTTTATTAAATTTGTTTTATTGCGGTTGCCCCTTAGCAGGGAATCCCAACACTCCGAGTATATGTACGAGGCATATCCCGAAGGTAAGTGTACTGAATTTTTATAGGCCTACAATTTTTTATCTAAATAAAAAAATTAGGTGATACCATATCCGAGGGTTTTTTGTGATTGTTTCGTGTAGTAGAGATCTTGAATTTTGCTGAAACTTTTCAAAAAGCGCATTTTCAATTTTTTTCAGATATTTCGCCAGTCACAATTGATGGTATTACGCTCCTTTGTTCATCATTCACAGCCATACGACCATTTTTAAACTCGCCACGCAATTTGTACACACTAGTACGATTCAAAGTCTTATCACCATATGCAATTTGCACCTCATTATGAATCTCAAAAGGATGTGTTTCCCTCCACATGCCGGGAGACTGGATTGACTTTGTTCACGAAACCTGGTGTCGAGTCGAAAATTTTAAATAAAGATAATATGACAAGAAATTCTCTATTTTGTAAGAGCGCCGTAAAATGTGCATTTTTTATAACATTTGCCAACGATACCATTACGGATAAATTATAGTTGGGTGTAATTGTATTAAAAATTATAATCCACTTTTAACGTTCTAATTAGTCATTTAATTTGCTTAACTTACTACAATTTTAAAGATGTTACCGAAATTTTTTTCGGACTTGTTAATTTCTAAAGTAACAGAAATTTGTGTTTATTGTTAATGTTACGTATCTACATTGAATTTCGTATATAGAATACAACAAAATTCACAAATAATGTCGATATTATTGTATAATTAGTACTTTTGTGTATTAATAAATATTTTTCATAACTATTTACAACTATTTGTTCAGTAAAATTGCCTCAAGCATTGCAAGACGAACACATAAACCAATTTTTTTTGTTATAATTTAATCTCTTTGTGAGAATTGGTTTCTTGTTCTTTCAACGGCAAGGCTAGCTTACAAATTTTTTGCTTTTACTAGGAATAATTTTAATATAATTCTGTCGTAAGTTAAAAGGAATTCAAAAAAAAATGTTTGGTGGATTGTATATGGTAGTTCGCTTTTTGCACTCACATCTGATTGTTGGCAACAAAACACAATCGAGGCCTAAAAACAGCAGATAAGAGAGAAAGTTTCATATTATATTTTATTCTCAACATACTGACTCGAACCGGTCTCGTTACAAAGCGGAGAAGTCTGGGTTCACTACTGTGTTGAAACTTGTTTTACTATCAGGATATGTCTCGTGTATCTAAGATGAAATAAAAAGTTCCTCATATAATCTATCAGCCATTCGGAGGCCAGTTTAATATAAAGTAAAGGTTCCTCCCCTTGCCATATATACCAAAATACATAAAATCAAAGCCACCATTTTAGCTAGAAAAGTGTCAACACTATCTTATATGTCAATCGATTCAAATCTATATTTGTTTTGCTTCGTTATAACGTGTTTCTTAAAGAACAGCAGAAAAAGCAGAGGACGAAACTAATTGATATTTGCTGAGAAACATGAAGTGAAAGTGACAAGAAAAGTTGAAAAATCTTCAAAAAACCAAGTGTTTATGTATTATGTAAAAGGTATTCAAAACTATTTATGATGCTTCGCGAGTTCTTGGTTTAACAAATGCGCCTTTCTAGTATTAATTCGTGTATAACCATAAACTGTAACCAAACTGTACTTTTCTGTGCTATATGTTCTGGGCTTTAATAAAGAATGTGTAATGTAATTGTATACTTCTTCATAGTGTTATTATTAGTGATGAAAAGTAAAATTTGAAATACCTTAACTCAGACTTCATCCTCAAATTGTTTTATATATTTAACGCGAAACCTACAAAAGGATCCATTTGAATTCCTATTGTCCCCGCCTCATGCCTACATGCGGTTTTTTAAATATTTTTTACAAATCTCATATAAACTTGATTTACAAGTCTGGCAAATTAGAAAATCCATGAGTTGGGATGAGAAAGGAAAACGAGTATTCAAACAGAAATTCGATTACAAATGGGATTAATGGTCGACAAGCCGAAATGTGGAATTATTTTAGAATCTTTAGAACATATCATTTGTATTGAAAAACTTAAGGCATTCGTAGTGAATATATTCGTAATATTACTTTCTATCTCCAAATTGGCGGTGTGTAATAATGGTTTTCCAAGAAAAAAAGATCTTTCAGTTTAGCAATTAGAAAACTTACTTAATATTTTTTATTTAAATTAATTTCTATAATTTTGGATGTCAAGCTATGTCCTTCTGAATGCTAATATACAACATTTTTTACTTATTGTACGATTTATTTACTTGGTGTCGGAGGGCCACGTCAGATGAAGATGTTGTGGTACTACCAGTATATGGTTTACTACATTTTATATAATTTTGGGAAAAAATTTAAAACGATGTCTTCAGTAGAAATATTTATGACCGTTTGCCACATACAAGCTTGTCCACGGTACCTTGTAGCATAAACATGGAGACACACACCACAAATCGACCGAAAACTCCTTTAAGTGATTATAAAGCGTCTGTTTTATATATGTTTATATATGTATATAAGCAGGGAATTAAGCGCCCTCGATTTTCCGTAAACTACATTATTCTCAAACACTACTGTTTGTACATATATGTATAAGTACATGCGTGTGTTTTTATATTTGTCTAAAATCTCACTTTCACATTTAGCACGCACAACGTGCACTCAACTCTGGGCTCTTTCCTGCTGTGGATATGTATCGCAACCAGTTATTTTACTGTACGTAATAGATGGATTCCTGTGATGTCCTGTCATAAATTTAACCAATTACAATATATTACAAAAAGTGAAAATTTCTTTACACTTTATTTTTGGTTTAAAAAATGAAGCAAAACTAATAAAAATTCTAAGAAATACGTATATTTCTATGTAGTTGATGTAGACGACATACCATAAGCATAAACAAAGAATGCGTACCGCGGGGAAAATGCATAAATGTGTTTAGAAAATATGAAAGGGTTCCGCAAACAGACAAATGACTCAAATTGTAAACATTGCCGCAGTATCCGCGCAAAATGAGTTTTTACGACCAGTGATTGCTACAATCGCTTTCAATTTCTGTGAATCAGGGATGCCAAACGTACTCGAAAACATTTTTTAAAATTATATCTATTCATCAGCATGCTTTCTGGTAGATATTTATTAAAAATGTAGTGCTAATGAAAAGGTAAATAACTTTTTTGTTTATATATAATTCAAATTAAATAACAAAAATTCAATTAAATTTCTATAAGGTATTTTTAGTTCAACTTTATTTTTATATAATTTATATGCGTGACTCTAGTTTATTGATTTCCTAATTACGTATAATGACTGTAGTAATACTAAGAAACCTTTTTTGGAGTTAATAAAATTAAAACTATCTAAAGTTTTATATAAGATTTAAATTAAATGTTTTGAAATAATCCAATATGTACCTTAAAACCTATATATTTTATTTCAATATGTCAACACAACACACCACTTTTCAGTGTTGCATCTATATAGTAGATCACTCGGGAATTTGTGGACTTTCATTTAAAATGGTTATAATATTAGAAAAAATCTCGTAAACATGATCAGAGATGCTTAAGGGTATCTCCCTCAACGATTTCTATAATATAATTCTAAGAGCAGTAAAAGGAAAATACAGAAATACGTTTTGATAATAATCTAAAGAAATAGACTAGTATATATATAAAACTAAATTTATTTATATCACAGGAAAATAAATATTTATAAAAGTTGCGTGCTTATAATAATCAATGTTACTGCAATGATGAAGGTCGTGAGTTTGAATATTGGCCCGACCAAAATAAAAATTATAGAAAACAATTTTAAGAAAAATAAATAATATTAAATTAATTTTTTAATTACTCAAGTCCTCCGAAAAAATTCTGATTTGAAATAAAAAGTTGGAGGCTACTTAATAAACTGTAGATAATTTTATAATATTTTTTTTGTAGTACTTTTAATAAACAATTTTGGTGTACCTTTTCAACTTATATATATATACGAGTATATTAACATAACTTTAATATAAATATATGCAGTTGAATTATATGTTGTTTTAATTTTTTGATGAAACTGATTAATATGCTTAACAGGAGCGGGCAAGATATTGTGGGAAGAACAAACAGCACTGACTGCATTAATCGTTATTTGAAATGCAAAATACCCTTATATAAGCACTTTTAAATTCAATATATTCATAATATATTTTTAAATTTATGCATTTTTAAGAATGCGAGCAAATATTCTGAATATACTTGATTATATTTTAAGCAAATTTCTTTCTTATATGGCAACCACAACCATTTCCTGACCTGGTGTTAATATGCGTAACTATATTTTAGCCACTGTTTAGTGCTTCCCTTGCTTTCGCATCCATTTCATTCACATACATTTTGCTTTTTTTTTTACTTTTTATTTTGTTAATATAAAATAGATTTTTTTGTCTATAGTGTGTATAGATGCAGGAATTCAGCATTTCAGTTAGTGTTTCATGATTTCGGCAACAAGAGATGATAAAAAAATTAAAAGACCTTTTTATGAAAATTAAAATCATTCTTTTTTTTTTAAACATTCAAGGAAACGGTAATTGCGAAAAATCGTGCCTAAAATGTAAATATTTTACGAAAGCAATTCGCGTTTCATGAAACACAATTTTGAGAAATACCTGACGTAACTTAGAACAGCTGAATAAACATTGCAGAAGTACTCATCAGAAATTAAAATACAATTTCAAGTCATTCAGAAATGAAACCGAAAAGGAAAATAGATACTCGTTTGCAATATTATCTGTAGCAATTTAAACGCTAAATGATTTCGGTGAAAATGAATAATATGTTGATTAGCGATTCTTCAATATGCATATAATCGCAATTTTTATACTTAATATATCAGAGTAAACTCAGCGACTGTGGTCTCCACTATAAGAAACTTATAAGACACATTTAACAATCATCTTAAAAGGTTACAAGTAAGACTACACCCTTCTCGCCACGAAGAACTAATATTCATAGTGTAACCAATTAAAGAACTAACAGATATTCTGCCTTAAAATTAAATAAATTTTTAATTGAAAATAAAAACAAAATTCGCTGATTACATCAATAAAGTTTTTACTTTAAACGCTTCGTAGTTGCATTGTGAAGACTAGAAAGTACTTATAATGCGTATTCATTCAGTAAATGGTAGAGGTTCACTTTGGTATTGAAATAAGGATGTATATATATTTAGCGATAACAAATAAAATATTATACAATTAGGTTTCGAATAAAATGTAATATTTATAGTGATAAAATCGTATTTTTATGACGAGCCGCATTTTTAATGCATTGACATGTGCCATGTCTCACTACCATAGATAGCGACAGTGAACGCATCGTTCGCCACCAGCAGCTGGTGTTATGCGAACAGTGAATTACTAAACTTAGTTGATCGCGCGAGGGAAAAAACGTTGAGATTGGTATATAAATGTGAGATGTAAATACACAAAATTACTTAAAGTTTTCACCACGTGTTTGAATATCCATTACTGTTACTTAAAATAACAAAATTTCAATATTTCTCATTGAAATGTTGTTATGATTGTTACACAAATATAATTTAACAAACAGTTGTATGAATTATTATTAATTATGAATTATTACAAATGTCGAAAAACCACTGGATGCTAATCAGCATCAGAAGCTGCGCCTGGATTTTCGTTGTATGCATGGAAATTGTAGCACCACAGAAAAGTCACATTCTCATATTAGACCGAAATCATATGTTGGAGAGTATGCCACGTATATTACCAGCTATTCTGGTGTCCAGTGGTGCTTCCAGAAAATATTAACTGATTGTGTCACCTAATAAATATCCAAAATTCATTAAAACTGAAAATTTATCAAATGGGAGTTCTGCATTTATTTACTTTTTAAAAGAGAGCATTTCTCCGAAATGTTTTTTAACAAATGTAATTATTGAAAATTATGTAAGAATATTTGAATGATCAACATCAAATATATAGTTTATATTATTATAAGCGTCACAGTGATGGCTATTCAAACAAGTAGTTAAAACTGTATGCATGAAATTAAAAACTTAAGAAATTTTTGTTATTGCTGCAATTCGATAAAATTATTTTTAATAAAAAATAAAGATTACATTTTTCCGAAAAATTTTCATTAAGTAAGTATTTAAATTTACTCGTATATGTACATATATAAGTATATTAATATATAGTTACTTTGGAGAGTTTTTATAAATTGATACTGGCCTACATTGAAAATGCTTTAAAGCTATTTTTTAAGCTACTGGAATATTTTATATGTACGTACATGTATGTACATATATTAATGCATGAATTTAGTAATTTTTCAAAATATAAATGTTTTTAGAGTCTCGTTTGCTATCATTAATAAATTTTTTTTCCAGTGGAGTTTCAGGTTTTACCTTAGCTAAAGTGAATATTTACATATATACACACACATATGAAAAACTTGTTTATTTTCTGATTATCAGTTGCAATAATTTTTGTCCATATGACATTTATTGATACGTTGAATTATAAACATGTCAGTATGCCATGTTAACACTGCAATAAATTATTTGTAATTTTAGTGGTTTCGTATTCTATCCGTTCAGTTTAATATATGCGTCAATGCATAGAGGCATACACCTAATAAATGTATGTATACATATATTTTTTTTCATCATATTTAAATTTTATTTTTCAAAACTAATATAAACTATAGACAAGTGCGATATAGTCACCAGTAAAAAGATTCGTCCACTATACTATATTAATGACTCTTATCAGATACAAATTAAAACTCAGACAAACCTATTGTTTATTGGCTTTCTTACAGAATGCAGTTGACTGTTAAAACCTCACTTCCAAAAAAAATTGCAGTTGTATATAGATATATTTGAAGCTAAAAGGAATGACGGCTCAGTTCGATTCAAAGATATTTTTCTGTTGCCCAATGAACGCAATATTTTTTATACAACCTAACATATGATACATATGAAATACAAAAGTAACGGAAGAAGAATAAATATAGAAAAAACAAATTTGATAGTGTTGAGAGCTAACAATGGAATTGTGAAAAATATGCATGGAAATTAATTCCTTTTCACAATTTATTTTCATAATTCTATAAACTTATGAAAAATAACTGAAAAACTAAACTAGATTTTACCTTTTTATATCTTTCATGATCATGAAATTATATATTAACTTTGCTCCGAAGTGTACAAGTACCACAAACAGGGTATTCTGAAAATTTATACTGAAGTAATAGTGATTTAAAAATGTTTGTATGTCCGTCTGTTTCAACGCATACCACTCGCTCGGCTTTTGTAATGTGTTAACCCTATACAAATCACTGTCCGGTTATATGATTGTGCGTTAAAACTCTCACAATTAATCATCTTAAAACTTGAAATTTAATAAAAATAATAATTGGCGCTTTGTAACCGCTGAAGCGAATTTCGGCCGCTCTCTACCATATTGTTGGGTCCGTCTTAACGATTTTTAAACAAATTGAGTGACCTACACTTTATACCAAAGCTGCCTCCGAACAGCTGATAGATTTTTAAGGAGCTTTTATTTCATGTCATAAATACACTCGTAGGGACATTCCCTGCCGAGAGGTGACCGAAATTAGAGAAATAAATTTTCTGATGTTGGTCAGACCAGGACTCGAAAACTCGAGACCTGGCCTTCTGAATGTTCTTGTACTCATCGCATCCTTTTTTGCTACTTCTAACCGAAATACAGTTGTTAACGAAGAATGTTGAGTGTATGAAAAACATGTTTGGTAATTTTAACATTATTTTGTTTTCAGCTGAATTTGGTATAAATCAACACTTTTATAAATATGTATGTATTGTCTAATCCTCACTAAATACTTATTCTCTGACTCTACTATTTGGTTAATAAAGTTTTAGTATATAAATATTTATTTATGTATATGTGTTCTTCTTAACGGACATTTTGCTTTTTTGTATTTCGTAAAGTACTCTTTCATGTTTGGGGATATCAATAAATATTGCACAACTTTTCCTTTTTATTTATAACTAACCACTGCTTATGTACGTAAATACTCTTATGTTTAATAACCTTGCGATACGACAAGCACTCTGCTTATTACGAGTTTATGCAATTTTCCTTCGGCTCACAGTGGGCATTCTATTATAAATAATTTGTAATTTATAAACCAAAGGAGCAGATGTATCAAACTTACATTTATCTTCGATAAGAACAGTAGCCATATCCATTGTAAATGTGATTCGTTTCATATTTCAAAGATTGATTGCCTCTTAAATATGCAATATATTAGAAAGGATTAAGCGTATAAAAAATATAAATAAATTTAAGTTGTCATCAAAAGAATTATTTTGAAATGATTAGTATATTAAAATTATTTGAATAATGTTGCATCACTCTAAAATTTCAACATTTGTAACCTGATGTAATATATGGGCAACAACTGCGAAGATCACACTTTACTTTTACATAATTATTCAATTACCTATCGGGACAGTTTTTTACAAACACATAGATTTACTCTTAATAGTCTTAAATTTTTTAAATTAACAACATCAATTTGTTTTTAGATTTTTAGTTAATTAATAACACATTATTGAAAATCTGATAAAAAAAGCATAACCTTGTTTAAGAATGAGTTCCTTTTATGATTCTTGAATAATTAATAGCTATTTTGGAAACCAGTTCGAATTTGATCCAAAACTGTGAAAGTGATCCTCAGCAGCAAATGTAAAACCCTCCGAGTGTATCTATGACTTTGAATAATAGCTCCTTACAAAAATCCATCAGCCATTCGGAGGTGACTCATAATATAATGTTGGAAAAAACATTAAGACGCACTATTTAACAAAGAGGCAGCTAAAAAGCGTCAAAATTTATATATATCACAATTAGTGTAAATCGGAACTGTGTTCCTTGGGTGTTTAGCTATTTGAGGGAAAGAAATTATGGGAAACATAATGAATTGTATTCACTCCAAATATAAATGTGTAACCTCGTTATTAGGATATCAAATTTCATTAATTACCGAAGTTCGAATTGAAACTCAATATAAAAGTGTTATATAGTCGGATCATAATTCATATACGTATTTTTACGTAGGTACAAAAAATTATGTTTAAAAAACAAGAAATATTATTCAAAATATATAATTTAATACATGCCCTGATAGATTATTTTATTCATTAGTGAGTTATCCTTTATTCTCTGAATTTTACTTATTTATGCTAAAGAAGTATATCTACTTAGGTTATATCATTTCCTTCTAATATATTTGCTTTCGTTTCCAGTTCCAAGAGCACCAGTTGGATAACGGCTTAATCCGACCCAGAACATTACTATTCAGGACGTAAAATAGGTAAATATACAGAAAGAATTTTAATATTTTCATTTAACAGAAAGCTATTTATTTATTTTCACGCATTTTTGGTTAGTAATATTATATATATAAAAATATGTATATAAAATTCTCCTGTCACAGTTTTTGTCCTCGATTCCTCCAAAACGGCTGAGCCAACTTTAATGAAATTTATTCTTTATATTTGTTAGGTTTGCGAACATGTTATTATCTATTTTTCATACTGAAGAGTAGACCTAGGGCTGACCTATTCAAAGATATCGAATTTATGGTTCGATTTGCTACAAATTTGGTAAATTATAAATAAGATTTTACTTAGCTTTTTGCCTCGATTAGTAAGAACACTACTTTTCTCTCTGGGAATTAGACCGTGGACCGACCTCTTCGAAATCTTATTTATGGTTCGAGTTACGTGAATGATGATTTTCAAAAGGAGGGTAGATTTAAATGAGATTAAAAAATTGATTTATACTTCGAACGGAATACTTTTGTTTACCAGGTCAGGAAATAATTTCAATTTGCTTGAAACATTCCTTTACAAGAAAGTCCTACTGACATTAATGAAATATGGATAATATAGATGTAAGCATAGGTCGGTGCGTAGTTTGCTCGTTGCATTATGTAGTTTTTCTGTGCTCGATGCCTTACTTCGAAGCATCCATATTGATATTTTTGTGAATGACTTCAAGTATTGAATTAACGAAACGCACTTACAAATACGTAGCTAGATCAATATAACAATATAGTAAAAAATGTAAATTTTGATTAAGATGATGCTTAATTAGAACTTTTTCAATACCAATTAGAATAAAAATTGGAGAAAGTACAGAAAGCCACAACAACGTGTGACTGGATCTGCTAATATATATATATACATATGTATATATATAATATATATATACGTAAATATCTAATTACCTTGGTTTTTTTCTGTTTCGTCGTATTTACGCAAAGTACTTATTGTGATATAGATGATTTGGAGGCCAAAATACTAAAATTCAGCCAGATATTGCGAATTCAGAAAGGCTCTGCTAAAGTATATAACATATGTGCTTTGAATATATAATAGTTTTTAGTCGCCCACCCTTCATGTTTCACCTTTGCCATTTGCAACGTTTTGTTTGTATTTTTGTTTTATTTTATTAGTATTTACTATGTAAGGGTAACTGGCATAGTTTATTGAATGAATATCATTTGAAGGGTTATAAAACGAAATACAACGAACCCAAAAAGCATTTTGCAAAAATATTTAGTTGCCAATATTTGAACAACAACCAATAAGTTTCGGAGTTTACTTAGAAATGTGGTTTGCACCTTGCGCAGGGGTCATAAAAATATACGAGTATATATACAATACATGTGGTTTGGCAACTTAACCTTATTTTTCCGTAGTAAATGGAAAGTGTTGCTTACATTTGAGGAAGGAGTTGGCTTACATGGCTTTTAAAGGAAGTTGATAAATCGGTTGAAATAGGAAAGGCCTGTTCTCACGTCTTCTGGAAGATAACAGCAAGATAGGGGTGATCCATTCGATTGGTTAAGTTAGGAGTCGTCAGGTTAGATGACACGTGACGTGTAGCATATTGTGTCTGAGGCAGAAAGGCGTGACACATGCCAACCAATTTGATGGCAAATAAAAATTACAAAATTACAAAATTTATTTGACTATGGAAGCACCAGTTTGGTTATGTCGTCTTGCTTTCATATCGATGCTATTTTCTAAAAATTAATTTAATTTGGAAGAATGTACGTATATTTTTTAGCTGCGCTGTGGCTTAAATAATAAAAAATAGCTAACTCTCTCAATTTGTTTGCTGGAACTTAGATTCTATTTTTCGCTAAGCAAGATAATAAGATCAAAGGTTAACTTATATGGGAAATGAGATGATTGAACCCCTCGATTGTGTTATATTGAAAATTTTACATCGATGTTGGGTAGTAACTACTTAAGTTTAATACAATAGTCAGCGTCACATTAAAAACGCCCGCTACACTCCAATCAGAAAAAAATTTATCTCATACAATAAACGACAAAAATATAATAAATGCCTAAATACGCTCTTGAGACTAAAACCACTTAAAGAAATAATATGGTAAGAACTTCGAAATGGTATTTTAGGGAATATCTAGCTGGAATCATTAAAAATTTGTATCAAAATCAAATTCAATCAAATTGGGGTTACAAAATCAAATTTTTCTTTTTCAGTTGAATACCGCAAAAAGGTTTTCAGACGTTTAATTGTCCAAACAGAACATTTAGCAACAGACAAAGTGGTACGTAATGTTGCAAACTTTCTTAATGATACTTGGGAAAAATGGAAAATTATAACTTTTCCACTCATTTAATGGCTCTAACACACTCATTTAGTGCTTCTAGCACAGCTGTTTGAGCCGTGCGGATATTGCATCGGCTGAGTTATTGTTTACCTAGTTAAGGAGCTTCACATCAGAGATATCTACAGATTATTCTATTTTTGCTACTCAAAATCTTCCATGAATTCATACAAATTTTCAAGGCGCTGATGATCGCCTTCCTGGTGAAAATTATTTGTTATAGTAATCAATGCAGAAATTACCAACTACTACTTCTACAGCAAGACTCGGGCAAGAGTGATTCAACGTTGCATTTCAAGGCTTACATTGCTGATGTTGTTGATGCTGATTACAAGATAGACAACTTCAAATTTATGACTGTCGTTAGGGGATATTTCATCTTGTACTCATTCACTATGAGATCCATTCGTTTTGCTTCTTTGCCTAACATGAAGAAAGCTGAAGTTATGGTGCAGTTATCATCATTGGCATAAGCTAGCAATTGTACCCTTTCGAAAAATACCGTTCCTTGAATTTTTGTTGTGCGGCTCTTTTTATTTTTTCCGGAATCAAATTGAAGAAATCAAACTATAAAGCGTCACCCTGTCTGAAACCTTGTTTGGTACCGAACGAATCGGAGATGTTCTTCCCAATTCATTTTACATAGCCGAAAAATATTTGCATGTATTCCAAATTCAGACATAGCGGCAGAGAGGCAGTGTCTTTCCGATGTCTTCTCCTAAATATGGCACAGGGTGAATATCTGGTCAATGGTGGATTTACCAGGTCTAAAGCCACACTGATAAGGTTCAATCAGTTTTTGACAGTTGGCTTGAATCTTTCACACAATGAGCTCGATAGGACCTTGTATGCGGTATTATTATTATTATTATTATTATTATTATTATCCCACGATAATTGGCGCATTCGTGGGGTCCTGTTTTTATGGATTGGGCAGAGCCCACCAAAGTTCCAATCGTCGTCTGATCATATTATGCAAAGAAGTTCCGGTCAATCGCTATTCGTACTTCGTCATAGTCGGGTATAGGAATGTCTGCTTCTTTATCTTAAATTGTGGATTCGGGTTCACCATCTCCGGATGTTCACTGCCATTCAGCAGGTTGGAATAATGTTCCGTCCATAAACTCAATATACCCTACCAGATTACCTACTTAGTTCCTACATGAGCATAGTTTGGTCTCGAAACCATCTATAAGTCGCTGCATCTTCTTATAGAAATTTCGAGCATTTCCACTGTCACCCAGCTTCTCAAGCTCTTCTTACTCCCCCATTTCGGCCTTTTTTTTGTTTGCCTACAAAAGAGCATCGTTTACCTCTTCAGCTCTCGGTATCTATTACACCCCCCATGTGTGATGGGTGATCGCAAAGTTGCGAGATAGGCAGTCTGCTTTGTCTTTTGGATATTCTGTTCCACTATTCTCCTATATATTTCCGTCCTTGTCCCGTCCAAGGAACTTCTTGGTTGGCAGTGAGGGCAGCCTTTAGTCTTACGAGAACATCAACGCTCTGGACAGCGGACCAGACATTCCAGGTGCATGCCCTTAATCAACTGGAACCATACATACGAAAGAAAAGTAGTGATCTATTAACTTAAGCAAAAACCTACCTACCACACCTACCTAATTTTAAATGACTTTAACACTAAATACCCTCATTAGCTTCCAGAAAAATGGATTCCATTGAAATATTCACAAATCGGGCCAGCTGTTTAGGAGTTAAATGACAAGTCCGTAAGAAGAATTGTACATATTAAAATATATTCATATTTTCTTCGGCAATACGCCTAGCAATACCAAATTTATTATATTTACTCAAAGTATTTTCTGTGATGGATATCTAATGTTCAATCTTATCACAACTTGGTCATTTCCTACCTATCTGCTCTATTACATTGTAAATATCATAGCAGTTATAAACTATCACCTTGGTTCTTTGCATCTAAATTTTTTTTTTTTAATATGGAATACTTATGTATATTCTTATTACATAGTTGGAATTTTACAATATAATTGCACAAATATTAAGAATTCATTTTTTAATTTTTTTTCATTCATTAATACGCTTATATTTTTTATTGTCTTTTCTTGCAGCGCCCTTGTTATGATTCTTCATGTTTTTATTTCTCTAGCACACGGTCTTAAGCAATTAGTTCATTTCCATCTCTACAGCTATATCTCTATGCAAATCATATTGTTTTAAAAGGCGATGGGAGCAAAAATAAAATACCCCTTAGCAATTTAGTTGAAAATTTAAATTTTTGCAAAAAATATTACAACTTAACATCTGAGCAAAGAAATATATACATACATACTTATATATACCTGTGCATACTTGAATATATGTTAAGAATAAAATGCGTACATATCGAATCATCTTAATACCACCGGCAATATTCCCTGTGAAGCAATTACGAGCTAGAGACTCACAATTAGGTTAAATGAATTTATTTACATTTTCTCGAATACAAATTAAATCGCCAAGAGAAGAAATATTGTCCGACCTAATTAAAAGCACAGGCATTGTACCGCAAACGCTGAAGAGACTGACAGAGAGGAGCAGAGAAGAAGAATTTTATAGCAGCGAGAACGCTGTGCTGTGATAAAATTTGTACATATGTATGTATACAGTTTTTCAAGCATGAAATTTAAAAAGAGATTTTCACGTTTTCGGATATTATTGTTTGCTCAGACTTCGACAAATGCGTCTTATTAATATTTTTTTTTTTTTTATAATTTAAATGGCAGATGTGATTATTATTTATTTTCACTCCTTTCACTAGAAGTTAGTTAGGTAAACAGTTAGATTGTGAGTCCGAAAAATTCAACAAAAATACTGTATAGATGAGTCGAAAGGTTCACAGTTCGTTGTTGTGGACCCGTCATTATGATCTGCAAAATTATGTTTTACATTGTTATTATGTGTCGTAGATATGGGTAAATATATGTATATGTCAGCCACGGAGAAATTCCCAATTCACGCCTGGGGAAACGTTTAGACCATACAACAGTGATCGAGTAAAATTTCTACAACAAAAATTAATTAAAATTAATTTAGATCAAATAAAGTTTAGAAATTGAAATAAATTAATTTCACAATGCCTAATCAGTACAGGAGTTAATATTAACATTCAATTTACAAGTATATGCATCAATATACACGAAACAATCAGCATTTATTAAAATATATCTTCAAAAATATTACATTTTTTAAAAACTAATTGTTTTTAGTTCATATCGTATATCCAAACGACTTTCCTATATTTCTGTTCAAATCTGAAAATTTCTAACATATATACAGTGGGCTCATTCTGACACCTTTACTATTTATTAAGTGCATTAATAATAATAAACCCCAGACTCGATGATGACTTTCTTATGGGCAAAATAGAAAAAAGAAACGAACATTTGTATAAGTTCTCAGAGCATTAACGCATTCTAAGTCAAATTATAATGTAATAATAACAAAACTATTAAAATTATTATAAATCCAACTATATCATACACAACTGCAGCAGTAGCTGAACGGATCATGGGTTCGAGGCCCGGTCAAACCAACATTAAAACTTATAGAAAATTATTTCTAATTGCGATCGCCTTCAAGTAGGGATTCTCATCTCTCTATCGTTCCGTTTGTTGGTAAACGTCGAGACGAACGTTACAAATTTGAAAATCAAATTTGAAAATCAGTCAAATTTAAACCGATCATTAAATCTAATAACAACATTATTAAATTAAATAGCGTATAAATGTGTAGACTCCATAGTTGTTAATTAAAGGGTTAGGTGGGCTTGAAAATTAAATTTTTTTGTCTTATTAAATTGTAAAATATGTTTGAAATATTCTCCTAAAATTTCAAATCGATCGGAGTCAAATGGAAGCTCCTCCCATTAGGCCATGTCTTAAAACTCTCTTTTTTTTTAGTCGGTGGACACGATTTATCCAAAAGTTATAAGGTGATTTTGTTCAAATTTGTCACACATCTTTGTAATAACATTATTCAGTCATTGAATAAATGAATTTTTTTATTACAACTAATTTTTTGGAGGCAAAAAATTTGATAAAGAAATGTGATTTTTGTTCAAAGTCTGTCAAAAATTCAAATTTTAATTTTTTGTTTTCTCCTTCGTCCAGTAACGAGATTTATCCATTTTCTATCGAAATATTTTTGGTTTTTTGATTTTAGATGATCCAATAATGAGTTATGCTGTCCACGGCTTGAATATTTTCTTTTGGGACGTTAAGGGAGATAAGGTACCAACGGCTGAGTTTTCCGAATTTTTGAATACAAATTTCACAAAATACTGTTTAAATATACATATATTTTTGATATGGTAAATTGTTTGAATAAAATATATGATTTTATATATAAAAAATAGTGAAAATTCCTTTTTTTAACCTCTGAAACCCACCTTATCCATGATATAAGAATAATGATAATAATATATAGTCATCTCCGAAACAGTTATAATTTTCACAATTTTCACTATTTTTATTTTTTTATTTTTTATTTAAAAGTTAGGAACTTAAGTGTAAAACTTAAATCTAACAAATTAGCCGTGGCAACTGGGCCTTACAGCTGACTACTGTATAAATTAAAATGAATCATTATTCTTTAATTTATTTAATTTTAATTTAGCTTTAGTTAATTATTTTTAACATAACCTCTGTATTAATTTTTACAAAAATCATTATTTAGCTAGTTACCAAAATAAGGGTACGCGGCAATATATCAATCACTTTACTGTTTTGCACGTGGTACTACACTCCGCTGTAAAGTTACATACCTGAAAACTACAACATAATTTTTATGAAAACAAATTGTTTTATATAAGTTATAATCAAATATATTAATGAAAAATAAACGTTACTAGCAAAATATTATAATTTTTATTTTGATTTTAAGATTTAAATTCATATTTCCTAATATCATACAACATAACATATGTTTGCTCCACTGCACATATTTGTGCTCTACTTCATAGAATTCCTATCTGCATTGCTTCTCATGTACATACAAACAAATTCATCTATAAATTCATGTGTTATTTGCTGATATCAGTCTTCCATACTCGCACATTCTTCCATTTGTTAGTTGGCTCTTTCTTTACTACCTGTCTCTCTCTCGTTCACGGAGATGTGGCATACATACCCATGCCAAGAGAAATAATTTGTTGTCGACCCAGCCATGCGAATTTTCTGTTTGCCGTTCATCGACGGCCATTGAATTTATAGTGCCATTTCGAGTTCTCCACTATCTTGTTTTATGCTCTCCTTTTGTTTTACTTTTTCCTCCTCTGTCCTTGGCAAGGCATTGATGGTGTTGTTGCTAGTGTTATCATGCACAGTAGTCACATTTGAAATCGTAGTGTGCCGGTTGGAGCAACAGAGCCATGAAGTGCAGCTTTAGAGTAGGGGAGGAGTGAAGCACCATTTGAACATTTCATTTTGTAGTTGTGTTTTGTGTTGTGCATTACTTTCTTGTTGTACTTATTTTGTAATCTTCAGTGCACTGTGCTAGTTGTAGCTTGTTTCTTTTGTATTTCATTTAAATGCATGTCCGCGAACGGGTATTTGTGAGTTTAGTACGAATGTTTAAAAAAGAAGAGTGAGGGAAAGGAAAAAGTTTGTCGTGACGTTAATTTAAATTTAGCTGTCGTGAGCTCGTAGTTAAAATAACAGCAAAAGTGGTGACTTCCATATGTACATACATTCATACAGATATCACCACCCGAACCGGCCGAAAACAACCATCTGTGTCTGTGTTCGTGTGAATAGTATTTGACATTTGGCCCACTAGGGTAATATTGCAGAATGGCGAATTGGATTGTTTCGCGAAAGAGCGAAAAAATATGGATCGATTGGACGAATTACGAAATACTACCTTCCAATTACGAGTTCAACCCACCTACGAACGTAGAATATTGAAATATTATAAGTATTATTTTGTTGAAAATATATGTAATATAATTAAAAAATGAAAAAAAACGTATTTCAATTTTACATGTCGTGACATTTGTACGTGTACAAGCACGCCTACTCTCATGCACATGCCTCTATAGCATTTATAAAGTAATATTTAGTCAATTGTAATTCAATTTAATATTTGCTTGCTCTGCTTGAAATTGTCATATATTAGGCATTGGTGTCGTTCAAACAATTACGAAATTTTACTGAGAATTTTGGAAAAATTACCTATTATCCTTATGGTAATAAATAAAACTTTATCAAACATCAAATTTTGTTTGTTTGGAATTTGGCAAAAGAGTGTTGCTTGTAAAAAACAGTAATTAATGTTCAGTATATGTTATAAGGGGTCAGGCGGCCGCGATAGCCGAATAGTAAGCATTGCGTACTACCATTCGGGAGGCCTGGGTTCAGGTCCAGGTTCGAGGAACATCAAAGATTATAGAAAATTAATTATTCTAATTGCGGTCGCTCCTCGGCAGGGAATGTCTAGCGCTCCGAGTGTATTTCTGACATGAAATAAAAGCTCCTCATAAAACTCAATCGGCCGTTCGGAGGCGGCTTGGAATAAACTATAGGTCCCTCCATTTTTACGTAAAACAACAAAACGCGAAACCACAAATTGGCGGTTACAAGCGCCAAATATATATATATATATATATACATAAGTGAATTGCAATCACAGGGTGAATTTATATTTAAATAACTTATAAATTTATAACGAAACACCGTAATAAGTAGTTGACGTAAGTAAAGACATGATTCTGAAAGAAATAATAGAAACTAGGTTTTCACAACAATGCATTAGATATTTCAAAAACTGATTCAATTTCTTTAAATTTCTTCCACGAATTTGGAACCAAATATAAAATTTACAAATGTCATATTGTTAATATTGAGTTGGAAGAAGTTACTCACCAAGTAATTTTTTTTTTTGCAGTGCCACCTGATTATTAGTTTATAGCCTAAAGAAAATATAAGTCAAAAGTAAATTTTTATATTCTTTTAAAAGCTTCCTTTATTACGATTGATTTTCCATTCAGATTTCGAGGAGTTTTTTCACATAAGTAAACTAAGAACTACTAAAAAATCTTAGCATATCTTTCTTATAAATTTGCTATTTCAAATTTTTTTCAAGGTTATAATAAAGCAAGAAACATTTTGTGATCTATTTTTTTAAAATAACAAAAGTAGTGCCACTCATAGTACTCTTCGTGTGAGCAACACAGTTGGACGTCCACTGCCTTTTGCATTATCAGTGTCTGTCTCCAAGTTTGAAGTCAGTAACATAACACTTTATTATACTTTACTGGCATAAATCCTTCTTTTTGTTTTATATTTTACGGAACTATTATTTTGTAGCTCCTCGCTTTCTAAATGATAACAACAGCGTTTTGTTTTTGCACCCGACCTGCAAAAGAACGTGAGGTAGGTTATTGATTAACATATAATAAGCAACATGAGTTAAGTTAAAAACCGATTTGAAATGAAATCGCTTAAACAACTGATTAGTAGTGTTGCAAAGTAAAATAATGGTATTATTGTGAGTGGGACATTGAAAAATATAAAAAAAATCATTTAATTAAATTCGCAAAATGTAAAACATAATTTACGATCCTTCCTGAAATTATTTGAGCAAAATCGATATTCCACTGACTTCGGAGCTTCAGAGAAATCAGTTTTAATTGCTGAACTAAGCTCTTCATTATGGACGATTTGAAAATTCTCTGCAAATTGCTTAACAGACAACCTGTAATTGTATATGTATGTACGCGAATAATGCATACGAACAAGCATTTTTGAGGTATGAAAAGTGAATTGAAGGTCTGCCGTAATGGTATATAAATGTCTTACTTAGAGTTAAGTAATGCTAATGCTGCTAATGTACAACAGCTATTCATTCGTCTAGATTATATTAATTTTATATACCATTATTGTAAAATAAATATAAAAGTAAATATATACATATATGCGAATCTGATATGCTTATAAGTATTTATTCATAAAGACAGCATTATATAAAATGTAAATTACAATAACTTGCAATTAACGGGCATTTCACATAGAACGTTAAGTTGAATACTTAAGCCAAATGAGTTATAAGTAATGAATAGTTATTTAGGAAAAGATAAATAAATTATGTATATTAATAATATATATTTAAGTTATGTTTACAAATGCTAATTAAAAAAAAAAGATTGCTTGTATACGAATTATATTTATAATATACATACATTTATTAAATATTGACTTTATAACCACTGAAGCGATTTTCGGTCTAGCCTTTATTTACTTCATATTTTTCTGGAAAAAGGACCGCAATACCGTTTATTCTAATCCGTCTGTAAATTGCTGTAGGCTTTTTATGAGAAGCTTTTATTTCATGCCAGAAATGCACTCGAAGGGGTTGACATTATTGTCGGACGGCGACCGCAATTTGAATATTTATTCTAGGACGTTCGGTTAAGCAGTGCGCTTTGCTAATTATACATATATGATTTATGACTAAGTACGATACGTACGCAGTTTACGAAATTTTACATTTTTACTATCTTATATTTTACAATTTAGTACCAAAATTCATACATGTACAATTACTTGTATGGAGAATAACAATGTTTTCATTCATAAATGTTTTGCGCAAAATGTCACACAATCCTTGCTTAAAAAATGGTCAAAAAATAATACATAATGCAAATGGTTTTCAAGCTCATTATTTGATTGCAATTTTTCATAATGTTATAAGATCTTCTTCACAAACCTCATTTTGAAATAAGCTCTTCGTGGAGGAAATGTACCCGATTTCCCCATCAAGATTCGTCTCTGATGATATGCATACGATGTAAACAATAGTATATAGCACAAAATTTTAAGAACTTATCAGCTACACCGGAGGAAAACAATTAAATTAATACCAGTTTTATAATTTCTCCTTCTTATTAATTGATTGTATATACGAGGTATGTTCAAAGGAAAAGGTGAATTTTGATATTTCGCGGGCTGTGTACATTCGATTATCGATATTTTTTATATATTATATTTGTTATAATTGGCCACATATGTTTATCATTTGCTTGCATTAGTTGCCAATTTCAATTAGTAGTTTGTTTTTGACAACAGGAGAGGTTAGTCACGTTCTTGTGTGCTCTTCGATTTTTGATGTATTAGATCTTGCGTTAAAAATGGAATAAAGTGCTCCAAGACACTTGAATATTGACTCGGCATTCGGTAAGTCCACTTTGTCTAAAAAAAGTTTTTATAAGCGGTACAAGCACTTTACAGAAGACCGAGAAAATGTTGATGACGATGAGCGTCCTGTAGGTGCGACCACGTTAACAAGTGAAGAAAACATCAAAACAGTGAAAAAATTGCTCTTGAAAATCGTCGAATCACTATTATGGAAATTGCAGAGGATGTTGGCATATCAATCGGCTCATGCCATTTAATTTTCTCGAATGTTTTGGGCATGAAACGTGTGGTAGTGAAGTTTGTTCCGAAATTGCTAAATTTTGAGCAAAAGCACGATCCGGGTTCGCTCAAACGGGTCATAACTGGTGACGAAACGTGGGTATATGGCTATGACGTCGAAACCAAGGCCCAATCATCCCAATGGAAGTTGCCAGATAAGCCAAGACCGAAAAAGGCGCGCCAAGTTCGATCAAATGTGAAGGTTTTGATCACTGTTTTCTTTGATTATACTGGTATGGTGCATCTTGAGTTCCTGCCGAGAGGTCGTTATGCAACGTTTGCGTAAAGCAATACGATTCAAACTATCGGAATTGTGGAAAAACAAATCATGGATTCTGCATCACGATAATGTACCAGCTCACACATCAATGCTTATTCGTGATTTTTTGGCCAAAAATGAAACCGTAATCATTTCTCAGCCACCGTATTAACCAGATTTGGCTCCCTGCGACTTTTTCCTATTCTCAAAACTATAGAAACCAATAAAAGGAAAGCGTTTTGCCACAATTGATGAGATCAACTCAGAATTGAGGAAAGAGCTAATGTTTACACGAAAAGCCAAAAATGCAAACTGATAATTTAGGCTTAAGCGAGACAACATTAACTGTTTTAAATTTGACTAATAGACAAACAAATGTATTGCTTGGTAATACCAAATACTATAGTAATTCCCTAATCCAACTCATGACATAATAATATAAAATAGACATTGCTAATTTTTGCTGAATTTATAGAAAAGTTCACAGCAACTAAAATACATAGGATCTTTTTTATTTGTTGAATACATTCGATGGGATGGGAAAAGAAAGTATATTGATTTCAGAACCAGCCTTATTCGTCGCATTCTTCATTGTCACTTGCCCTTATACAGATATACTCTGCGAAATATAATTTCTTCTGAAGACCTTTTGTGCAAGAGAAAACTGTTATATTTTTTTTTAACCTATACAGTGTTTGGTGTCCTAGCGGTGAAAATAGGAATTGCAGAATTCTATATACTCACGAACAGTTCAATTCTCTTATTGCATTTAAAAATTACTGATATCTTTTTATTCCGATTAGAATATATATATCTACGAGTAAAGGCAGAATTCGTCTAATACTAAAGAGGTTACAAGTTAGATAAATTTCGTTAAAATTTCCCTTTAGATGTCACCGCTGGCGGTAGGTTCAATATCATCAGTCTCAGTTTCACAATGTTTTAAGTGAGATATATTATCTATGTTGCAGCCATTTTGAATTTATCTTTAAAGCATCACACAGATTCTGTACAAAATAATAACAACCAGCTGCACACCAACAACATCCAACAGTCACGAAGGAGAAAGAAATATATATCTATTCTTTTTAAACTTGATTTGATGGCTGCGGAGACAGACTGCTTCTCTTGGGGTTGAGATTTTGCTTCAAAATCCAAACATATACAGAGGCATGGAGTTTCTGTCAATGTATTTTTAGATTTGTCACTCGTGCACATAAAGCCATTTTGTGGCTGGCGCTCTAAACTATTAAAACAGCACATCTGCTCACAGACAATATTCGCTTGTCATTGGAGCGACACGCTCCGAAAGAACTGCTTAAAAAATCGAAGGCTCATAAAATCAGTAATTTGTCCAATATTAATAATAAAATAATACAAAGTGAAAACTTTTAATTTTTTTATTTTGTTGCTTTAATTAAATAAGAAGCCTTAATTTAAAAGCTCTCATTTGATTGGAAAATCTTTCCGACGGTGAAATCACGCTTCAGGCTACGAATGCTATTAATATGTACATTAAAACAAAGTTATTATTTTTGGTTAAATTAAATTGAAATATTTTTTATAATTTCTTTTTTATATAATACGCTATTCAAAAATATTTTTAACTTTATTTTAGTTTGAGAAACCTTTAATCAAATTATTTGCACTTTTTGTTTTTCGCTTATATAAAATGCAAAGAATTTGGAAAAGTGTTTTTTGCATTCATGCAACGCACGTTTTCCGTTTTCATTTCGTAAATACATAATTAAGCTACCACTACGACGCTTTCTGAATTTCAGTATGTATCTAACGAACAATTCATTTACTTTTTTACTTTTGTTCGTCGAACAAATCTTTGATTCAATTCGTTATGAAGAAATAATCTCTTTGTTTGCTGCAAAGAGATTCGCGTCTGCTTAATGGAGGGGGTTTCTTCAATATTATATTAAATAAATGTCCGCGCCTGCCCAAGAGAGAGTCCGCCTAAAGGACGTTCATTTGTTTCAAAAATTGCACTTAAAACTTGATGCATAAATTATTCTGAATTCGCCACTGATTTATATATTTATAATGCTATTATTTCTTCGTTCACGTGTACAACATTTTGCACCCAGAGTGTTCTCTTAAAATCCTGGTCAGTTCAGCATATAATTTAATACAAAAAGTTCGTTCTAATCTAATAAATAGTTTCATACCTCCAAATATAAAAATAACGATTATGTTGTGGAATTAATTCCCCAGAAGGCATTTCTCGAAACTATATCGTAAGTGTAGATGTCTAACATACCAAGTTCCTTTTGATTAGTGCTAGTAACAGTTCGGTGTGCATACAAGCCACATTACCCCAGAGTATTTCAATGGTACTCTCTGCATTGGAAATGCGCACGTTCTTTAGGTTCTACTACTCTAGGCAAAATTTGATGGTGTTGAAAGCTCACTTCCAATACCCTCACCGACGAGAACTAGGTGTTGTTAACTGCGTTCTTCCGTGCTAGTCTGCTATCCTCCGTGTATGTTCTTACATTTTTGAACTTTATGTTCTAAAATTTAAGTGTTTTAATTGCCGCTTGACTGACTTCTAGAAACCTAATATATTTTCTTTTCAAAGCAGATGTACATTTGGCATCCTCATTAAGTCCCAATGTTTGGAAAAAATAGAAATTGTCATTGAGTTTGAAGTTATCTTGACTATTAGGGTGGTCATAGAAAAATACCATGCAGAAAGTTTCCTTCTTTTGGTCGAATAGTACGTTTAGCGCGAATTCTGTGTATCATTCATTTGTGCAAAGTACTTTTTGAAGGAATTATTTTTTTCGAATGAATTTATGAGATACACAGTGAGCTGAAGAGAGAGTTCAAGGAACCGTGATTTTTCTTTTTTGCTTATAGATATTTCGCACAAACCCGATTTTCTACCTTCCTAAGGTACAAGAGAAGTGTGTATCTTTTACAGAGGTTTGTTAGTAATATTCAAAATATTTAGTTATAAAATAATTAAAAAAAATCATCAGAATGATAAGTTTAACGACAATACGTTTATTTTTCGTTTCGACATTATTTGTACCTAACCCTTCTTAGCAAATGATATCTATCAACCGTCTATGGCCCTTTCACTATCTTGTTTTGTTTAATAATAGTGGCAAGCTAAAAAATTTAGTTCTGAATTCGACCTACTGTTGTGCCATACTAAACTTGAGTTAGGTATTTTTTCGCATTTTAAGTAAATGTAAATATATTGATTTTGTTAATTATTAATTTTTAATTTTTAATATATTAATTTTTATTTAATATTTCATAATTTTGAAGCTATTAACTACTTAACTTGTACATGTGTAAAATACGAATATTTGTAGGTATAATATATAAAAATTAGAATTTAAAGTAAGTAGCAACAATCTTGCAATAAAATCATATAAAAACTGAGTAAAAAAGTATTATTAGTTTAGAAATTTCTAATATTTTAAAAATCACTTTCGGAATAAAACTACCGAAAAATCGAGGTGAATTTTCTGATCACACCTAGTACTGATTCTACCATGCTTGTATAAGTCATGTACAAACAAACGTCACAAGAGCCAACAAAAAGTTCTGTCAACTTGCTTAATCCATAAAGAGTATATAAAAACTATTTGATTAAATCCAAACGAAAATTTTTCAAGCATGCACGAATTCACCAACTTTTTCGGCAACAATAACAATATCACCAAAAAAAGCGACAAGTTAAATAATCAACTTAAGCAAACTATATTGAACAACTAATCTAAACAAACATAAAAAATCTCTGTTAAACAACGCTTGCGATGTATGAGACAAAATGAAGAGAGAGAATAAAGGAAAACACTTTTTCTATTGTCGTGCGAAAAAATTAAGCGAAAATATAGCAACAATATGAAAACCAAATGCTTCCGCCATCTACATTCCTATATTCATGTTTGCGAGTATCATTACAGCATTGTGGCCCTCAAATGAATCAGACTTGTCTGACCGCAAGCGAAGAAGTATAATATAATTACAGCAAAAGGAGAAAGTAATAACGGGACATTTGTTTTGCGAAATCTGGTGGCAAAATAAATTAAAAGGAATATATGCTGTTCTATTCCCCCTTCTATCTGCATAACATTTTATTGAGGGTAGCAGACGAAAATGTTTTTCATTTGGCCATGATGAAGTAAAGTTTTAGACTTAATAATTCTAGGACTGAAAAAAGTATTCCCGAAATAATTTACTGTTGAATGAATGAAAACTACCAAAGTTTTGACAAATGTATGTGTCTTTGCGTCATAATTGAAATAAATATTTAATACTTCACTAAATGAAAAGTATAAATATGGTAATTTTTTAATTTCAACTGAATCTGATCAAATGAAACAACTGTTTAGCACTTAGTTTCTCATTAAAAACTAATACTTTTTATAATCTCAGATGCTATCGAAAGAATCTGGCAAATAGCTCAAATTATTGACAATATATAGTAAAAACCTGAATCTTAAAAAAAAATGTATTTCTTTGTTTTAATTATTTTCATATGAGTTTTCCTGATTTCACTAATATGTACTGTAAATGAATAAGCTCTGTATTTTGTTATTACATGGTGAAAATGATAAAAATAAATCGGTTTTGATTTTCTTCAATGTGGCGTAAAGTTTGTGAAAATTGTGAATAAATTTTTAAGGAATTAAAAACTATTAATTTCATAATTGTGTCATAATCATAACATAATTAAAAATTAATATTACAAAAATTTTGAACAAAACCTCATTTATATTTGAAAACAAAGGCACCTATATAGCTTTTATTTTTTCGTTGTTTTTGATCAAGTATTGCCTCGATTTTTAATACCTTTTAAGTGATTCAGATACTGTAAAATATAGAAATTTGAAACTAGCAACATCAAAGTATATTTTTGGTAACAACAATTCTCTGAATAATGATCTCGATATTATAATCTTCATGCATTTAATTCAATTTCGACCCATTCTACACTCGAGAAGCGGATGGTTATGCAAACTACCAATATTTTAGAAGAAGCATGACATGCTAAAACTTTATCACAAAAACTTTTTTCATAACGTTAACTATAACCAAGCAAGCTCGTATCATCTGCGCACACGTTTTTTTCACATATTTCCCCACTTAAAATTATAAGCTGCTCATTCAATTTCAAATTTTTTTACTTTAACATTTTAGACAAAAATTCAATTATGTGATGGATTTGCATTCAGCAACTTGATGTGTAAATAGGTTGTTATTGCGTTTGCTTATATATGTGTAAGCATTTGCATTCACTAATTTAATTTTGTTTATCAATGTAGATATAAATTTAAATAGATTTGTACAATGAAACGAATTCTTTTACATTTGAATAGAAACATTTTTTTTTCAATTTTTTTTCTGCGAGAAAATGCGAATATTTCTTTTTTTGAAGCAAACCCATTTCATGAAAAGACGGCATCGCAGTTGGTTTGACTTAATATGTCAATAGAAAATTTGTATAGAAATACATTTTATTAATTTCTCGTTACGAATTATTTCAAGAACAAATTTATAAATTACATTATTTTCAATATAAATACATATGTATATGAAAACACAATAAATCGATGTGTATAAATTTGGAAGCTAAACTGCTACCGTGATACTCTCTAGAAGTGTAATAATAATTTCAGTGAATTTATAAATATTTAAATACAATTCAAAACGAAATAGTCTAACAAATGAAGTATTATACTATAAAAAAACATCTAAAATATTATGCAATTTACTTTAAAAACAATAAAAACCCTAAATAACAAACACTACAATCGTACTTCTTTTTAAGACTATTTAAGTAGATATACAGCGTTTAATATTTTTTAAGAACTTCATAAGGCTTTGTCGATATTTCCATATTTGTTCTAACTAATTTTTCCATAAGGGTGATGTAAAATAATAAATAAAGTCAAAAGTCTAATATTATAATATTAATATATAGTAACGCAATGAATTTCTGTGTCCTTTCTGATTATAAGGATATGTATATTTTGGCATTCATACATATCTTAATGGCAACATATAACTATATATATTTATTCAAATACACGTGAATAACTTATTTGAAAAGTGAAAATAACGAAAGGCGCAATTATTTATCTTGTGCACCTGGACATTAAGTGACACTAGAAAAAATAAAATACCTATTTTAAGACCTTCCGAGTTGAACCTAACGGCTTAATTTTTAAATTTCGCCAACCGACGTTAAAAATCGTAATTTGTGGCTTAATGCAATGAAATTTACACTTCAATATAAATTTGTAAAATCAATTTAATTTCATAATAATTTCATAAACAAGAGAAATTTACTACTTCCTTGCATTGTCGGTTGGTATGGTAAGTATGTATGTATACGTACATATCTACTTATGAAGATACATACTTGTGCATTTCAACTTTTATACATATGTTCATATGTACATATATATAAATATATGCGTATATTTCAACTGAGTTTAACTCAATATAAGAAATATAACTTTATGAAGACATACCTAGCCCTGGAATAAATCTGCAATAAGTTGCAGTCTTTATGGGGCCGTTTATTATAGAATGAATTTCTCACGATTATATAATAAGCATTTTAAGTATATAATATTTACACAAATTATCACAAGTTATCGCTACTTTTTGTTAAACCATCCTTGCAATTAAGTCCCCTCTTATTCTGGCATAACAAGAATGTTTCTGGCTTAACAGACAACCAATGGCACGCCAAAACGTGTACCACTACAATAGTAATAATTTATCTTTTAAATAAATGAAGCAAGTTTCTTGCGCTCAACTGTAAGTGGGCAAGCATTTCAGTGGAGTCCGCTTTACCCAAAAACACGGTCAGAAGGCATTCAGCTTACAAAGGGAAATGACAATGAAAATAATAAAACTAAAACACTTCAATGCCTTCTAAACGTTACTAATATCATCGGGAGTTTGGTGAGTTCAACAGCTGGTAAAAAGATTAGTTAGAAAAATAGGGTTTTCCAATACTACGTCTTCGAAATTATGATAAATGATTATCTTTCAGATTTCAGCCTTGATTTTTAAAGACAGTTTTTATCAACGTCAGACGATGTATAAATTGGAGGAGAAGTATCTTAATATTTAAATTATGATTGCTCGATTAAAGTGGTATTCCATTCAATGCATTATTAAAAACCAAATTTTCATCCCTTGCTTATATCAGAGTCGATTAATTATACAAAACCAAAGAACAATCAAAACAATAATATTTCTTAAATTTGAACTAAGCATGTACATATGTCTGTCTTACAGATCCTTTTACCTCGGCTTGATATTTGTGAATTAAGTATATTTAAAACCACACAAATAGGTTACATGGCCTACGTTGTCACTTATTAAGCCAAAATAAATTTATTTTTAGTATAAAATCAATTTCTTTGGTTTCTCTTCAATACATTTGATTGTCATTGACATTAGGCTTTTTAAATAAGGTATTAAAAAAAACCTTAAGGTAAGGTAGAGCAACTCGGATCAGTAATTTTATGAAACATTTTTCGATCACAACTTTCCCAAATGTAAATTTTACATTCGTGTTGCAAAGAAAATTGAAAATATATAAGATTATTTTTGTATGTGCTGTATAAAATTTATATTTTTTTCTTTTCACATTTATTTAAGTAGTTTTCTACTTTCTTTTGTCTGTCAAACAATTTTATTGCTCGCTCTAAGTTACTCTACCACAAACGTGAGAGCGAAACTCAGAGAGTGAGAGCAGACTCATGAAACAAGAAGTAAAGTAAATAACAGCAAACAATTTTCATGAAACATAATTTTTTGAAATGGACTAACCTGAGGTAACCTTGAACAGCTCAATAAACGAAGCTATTATTAAAATGAATCTCAGAAATAAGATTTATTTATTTTATGACTATTATAATACGTACTGCAAAAACATTTAACAATTAAACAACTAAAAACTTATAACAAGAAGTTATTTGAAAATAAGCAAGCATTTTTTCTAATCAAATTTTTTGAACATCGATATTTTATCTTCATCTGTATTAAGTAGGATGCGAGTCTATAGAAAGTAACTATCGAATATTTTGTCATTAGTGTTCCACTGTACCAACGTCTTCAGTCTGCTATGTTTATGAATTAAATTAAATAATTTATTTTTGAATGTTGAATGGGAAATGCATTGGTGAATGACAGCGACACTAATGTTCTTGTTACAAAACAATTCGAAACTGCCTGACACCTTTGGCGCCCGCAGCAGTAGTCTTTGGGCATTATGGAGCATCAACAAGGAGTATTTGCATAATAGTTGGATTGACAAAGAAAATATATGAATAAATACGATTGAGGCTAACAAAAACATTCTGCTTTGCAACTGTTTTATTTCTACCTTACCACGCTTATACCACTCTAATGTGGCTTGGAAACGGCTGTATGCTCTTTGTTGTACTAAATATTTTTATTCGGCTTACATATTAATAAGTTACGCATTTGAATTATAATCTGTTCTCAACAAAAGCCACATGAAAACATATACATTTGATATATGAAAGGTGTCGTCACTAAAATATTCTGTGTTATATAAAACTGGCGATTATTGAACTATTCTTATAATATTGTCCTAACTATACCTAAAGTAAATATTATACAAACTTACATATATAACATGGCTTCTTATACATACATATGTATGCACTATGGCGGAGGAATTCCACAAAACCAGATGATTAAGGTAAACCATTAGATGGCGACAAGGCATTGATTTATAGAGAGTCTATATATATTGGCATGTCTTCCTTGCATTAAATTGATTGCATTGGTAATGGTATCGGCGATAGCGAAGTCATGACGTCCGTCGGAATCTATAACTTATGCACTTGTACGAATAGATACCAGTCCACTACATAGCACTAAGTTATAAATTTACAGCGACCGGTTTCCACTGTCGCATCTTTCACACGGTGGTCACGTCTTCTTTACGCCTTCAATTGTTTGTGGATAGCAACAAAAAAAATAAACTATGTTTTCGTGTGAATGTAAAGTTGATTTTTAACATGGGATCAAACGATAATATATTGTATATGAATGAGAAACTTACGTATATCTTTATATTTACACTATGCATGCAGTTTTTATGTTTTTAATCGTTTATTCCATTTCAAATGTTTTTAAACAATCTTTGGCTCATGTATTAAAATTAATATTTTTACTTTTCCCTTTTTTCATAGCGCTCTCATTTTACTCGTATTAAAGGGTAAGAAAGGGTTTAAATTTGTTTGCTTTATGTGCCAAATAACCTTCAAGTCCGTTAAGTATGAGAAAGAAGCATTTCGACGCATTCAATTATCATTATGTGCTTGAGATGATTTGTCCTTGAATATGAACACTATTAAAAATCGAAAGGCAAACCTAATGGGAGAACATATTTGTCAATGAAAGCATTCCAGTTGTTCAAGGATAAGTGAAGCCGAAGTAAAAGAGTTAAAATGTAAAAATGAAAATTTTTTGTGTGAATAGTTATTTGCTCACATTTTTCTAAAACTCATAAAACTAATTTTCAGTGTTCACTACCAACTGATATTTTTTAGGTATAAATGCCAAAGATACTCAGAATATGCATATAAGTATATGTATGTTTTATTACTTACATACTGACTTAGTCCTAAATTGGGAATATGCTGGAACTCTTTACGAATAAACCTGTGTACATGTGTTAAAGTTCTTCAGTGATATTCGTAGAACTTACTGTTCAAGTTTCCTGAACTATTTGTTACATTTCTGCTATTATTAAAAAATACATTTCTGATAATTAGAACAAAACAACACTAAATATCGTTTACTCCATTCTATATATGATATCATTGTTGCCACCATTCGGGGCACTTGAGAAATTATATACAAATCGTATAATTCAAACCAGGCAGAATTAGCTGGGGGGAACGAGGACTTCCTCCTTAAGAAATAGTGTACCGATTTTAATGAGATAAATCGGATTGAGAAAAATGTTTTGGAATCGTTCCGAAAGAAGCCAAATAAAATGTAAGTTCTAATTTTTGTTGTTTTTTATACTTTTCATGCACACGCATATTGTACTGATCATTTGCCAGATTGGACCACTGTGAAATCTGTACGACCGATTTTCTGGGTTATAAATCCGTCAGAAAATCTTCTAAAATAAGAGCATGAAACTTGGTATCCTACACAAGTAACTTCAAATAAATATTTATACTGAAAACAATCGAAATCGGAAGACTATACATCTGCCTGTTTGTCTATCCGCCTGTTTAAATGCAAACTAGTCTCTAAGTTTTTGAAATATTTCAACCAGATGAATTTTAATACTTTATTGATCATTTGGGATATTGGGCAACTATGAAATATGTAAAACCTATTTCCTAGACTTAAACGTTTGGGTAATAAATTAATCAGAAACGCTTCTAATAGCGCGGAATTCGGTGTTCTACACAAGTAAATTCAAATAAACTTTGATGCTGAATATCATTAAAATCGGTACACTATTTCTTACAGCTCGCAAACAGCCAACTTGTTGAAATATGAGGTTCAATACAAACAATACTATAATTTTATATGCTCACAAAAAATATTTTTTTTTGGTGTCATTTAAAACCAAAATTGTTTTGTATGAAACTTGTTTGAAAGGAATGAGAATTGTGAAACCACTATTTAAAAAAAAGAGTATAATTTAAAAAATTGATTCTAGCAAAATTGAGGGTTTTAGGAAAATTAAGCCACATAACGGTGCAGAGTTGACAGGGACGGGCAAATTCGATAGAAACTTTGGTGATCTGCGTATGAGGCTGCACTGACTGTGTATATATATTGGCTGAAAGACAAAATAATTAGCTCTAAACATTTATCTACGTCTAACCGTTATTGATATCGCGCCCTTTCAAACGTAAAATCTGAATAAAAATTCTGAAAAAAACCTCGAGAAAACCATAACATATAATAAATAATAACGCACAATCTGTAATGGCATTAGAACAAAATCTTAATTTTTGAATTGCTGTGCCACCGCTCACTCTCACCATCCCACAAAATTTATTTCATATGTTTCCTTTGCTTTATTGTTGGCTTGTGTTTAGCATAACAATGGTTAAAATACTAGTTAATGCATATTAAAACAATATTTCGCAAATTTTTTCCCAAAAAAAAAACGGCGATAAACTCTAATCGCTCATCACTAAGTAATAGGTAACGCTGCGGCACGAGCTATATTAAAGTCACCACTGATAATCCTTCCGGTTAATGGTGGATTGGTAAAAACTTGCAAATAAATTAGAACCGTTTGCTTATCCTTTGATATCAGTTCGAAACTAGTTCAGCTATTTAGTACCGGTCAATAAAAAGAGGTCTAGTGATAAAGCGGTCGCATAACATAGATGAGCGTATGTTCGTTGTCACGTATATATTTGGCGCTCTTTTGCTCTTGCAGTTGATCACCAACAAAATTGCTTAGTCTTTCTTTTTTATTCATTTTTTCACCTAAGCTCATCTCTTTAAGCGGTTACGCTTGTTTAGGCCTTAGCTTGTTGTTTTTGTTACCTATTTATGACCCCTGTTGCCGCAGTTATTGCCATTGACGTCAGTAGTTTCATGTAGTGTTTGTCATTATTGTTGTTCTGCCGTTTAAACTGTTTTATTTTTTTTGTGCCAAAGCGCGTCAACATATCTGTTTACATTGCAGACTTTTGTGTCTACAAAAAGTGAGAGTCGTTAAGAAATTTTTACTGCTTCTCAAGGTCGTCCAAGGGAATTTTATGTTCAATTTTATGACCATTTAAAAGAGCAATGTTTGAAGTCACTCTCACTACATATTCTTTGGATATGATATAAGTAATTCTTCCAAATGCTTATAAGAGTATGCTTTCAAACATACATACATATTTATATGTTTGAATCCGGCTTTACTGAATAAAAAAATATATAATTTTTTCCCAGATAAAATGTGTAGAAAACTTTATAATATAATAATCTACATATTTGAAATTTTCAAAATCAGACAATGATAACTTTACTTCAATTTTTACCGCTATAAAAAATTAAACTAAAGATAAAATTAGTGGGAAATGGACGCCTTAAAAATTTTATTGGTCGAATGAACTATGATCCACGAGACCACTTTTTGTGGCTAAGCCCCATTTTTTAAAAGTCACAGTAAAATCAAGCTAAACTGTAAGCCGCTAAAAACAGCTGTTGACATTTGGAAGTGCTTTAAAAGTATACTATGTGTTTGTAAGTGTTTTTTTGTGGAAGTTAAAAGAGTCGCCAAAATAATTATGTAAAAAAATAAAATATGTGGTGTAAAGAAATTTTTGAGTAGAAATATATTTTCAGTCCATCCGAGTCCGTGCATAAAATGTGTTTAACGTTGATTTTTTCAAAGATCAATTGTGATGAAAATTCTTTGGAATTTAATTTTTTAGAGCATCACCAAAAATTTCCATACGCACATTTGGTTGTCATATGGAATAATGTGAAAGATATTATTCCTAATAGATGTTGCACAATAAAACATATATAATCGAATCAAAATAAGAATAAATATAAAATCATACGGAATGGTTCTAGACACGTCCATTTTTCCAAAATGGGGGAAACCCCCATCGGTGGTCATGTAGACAGTGGAATGGTTGAAATCGAAAAAATTAAAGTAAATTTCAGCTATTCCAGTACGTATATAAATATTTTCTTGCCGATAATGTCAAGTTAAAGAAAATTTTACGTTTTCTTTAGAAAAAAAATATTTTTAAATTTCAAACAAGTAGTAGTTGAAAAATAGATAAATAGAACTAATAAATGTAGAGCTCATATTTTAAATTTGTAAGCGCATTGAAATGGTGTGATAATTACTTACAAATCTTACTTCTAATGCTTATATCAGATTAAGAGGTGAGCCCAGAGAGTATTTATAATTTGAAATAAAAATCCACCAGCTGTTCGGAGGCAGTTCAGAAAACGGAAATATAGGAGCCCCAAATTGTTGGTAAAACATTAAAAACCTCAAAATAAACTGCAAAAGTAGCATATAAATATAAGAATATAAACTTGTAATACAGTCCTGATAAATTCAGTCCAAATTCAGGGAACTAGCTTTAAAGTCAAACTTGACTGGGTACTAAACTCTTCCTATATATAAAAATAAATATTTATTCCCATATTTATAAACACCTAAGCGATTTTCGAAACCCTTTTCCTCGAATTTGTGGTGCACTGTGTGATATTTTTCCTAAATTTGAGTGAGATTTGATCAAAGGACTCCCTTTCATGTTAGAAATTCTCTCGGAGAAGCTACATTTATCTATTGGAAGCTATATTTAGGAAAAATATTTCCATTAAATATTGGTCTGATCAGATTTCGATCTCAACTTTTACTTTTACTAACAATAACATAACTCCTGAATCTTAAAATTAATTTATAAAATGTTTGTTACATACTTGTAATATTCAATTCTCAATTTCATGTCACAATTGAATTCTGAATTTTCTGAACCAATCCAATATTTCAACGAAAAAGGATTCTGCTTGCAAATACTTGCTGCATAGGAGGATAAAAATGGCAAAAATATACTTATTTTAAATCACATATGAAATTCCCAATTTTTGCAGTTTAATTTTATTCACTTTTCTATTCGTAACCATCACTCCATTTGCAAATAAATAATCCCAGTCTATGCAAACGCATTGCACTGCCAATCATATAAAGGTGTAGATTACAATTCTGAAAATCCCAATGAAATGCAATTTAGTGAAAATAAAAAAATAAATTCCATGACGATATCAAGAGAGAAGGTTCAACAACAATCAGTGGCCATTGGCTCCACTGTTGCCGATTGTCGACAGAGAACAGTATTCAGGCTTATTCAAGCTTGTTAGACGAAAATACTCGTACATACAAACTAAGGTACCTACCAGCCGTTGCAGAATGCCAATGATGTTAAAATGCTTTCATTCTGGGTTTTCCTTTGGCTGTTTTCATGAATTTGTAAGTAGGGAAAAAGTGATTTTTCAGTTATTTTTTAGCTCGTGGTAATATTACAAATATACAAACAAACTGAACGCATTTTGGGATATGTGGTGCTTGGGACTTAGGGAAAACTACAACAGCTTTCGCATCATGTGCAAAAATTACTTTCTGCTACTTGGTAATGCTAATGCAATTCATGATCCGAATTTTAAATACGATTTAACTCACTCTAAATTAAATACATTTTGAACCTCGTTTTTTGATGTTATATTACAAATAAAGAAGTTCTCATATGTGGAAATGTGTACATATGTATGTATATGTATGTATATGCGACTTACAAAGTACATCAGTGAGAAGTTTGCAATTGGCTTTTGTGGAAATTTCCATAAATAAAAAAAAAGAAGTAAGTCCTAGAGTATACTGTATTATCCGTTGTATTTCTGAATAACTATGATCTATAACTTGGTTGTTTTAATTATTTTAAACATTATGATATGTCAACGAGCTGTGACTGATAGACTTCGCCGGGATCTAGTAAACAACAATTTTTTTACTTTGATGCAGAGTAAAAAAATAGATCTTTTTGATTGATGGAAGACAAGTCTACAAAGTTTAATATGATTCTGCTGTTGTTTGTTAACTTTTATCAATAGGTCCAAATGCCAGAGTATCAAACACTGGATGATCTAGTCGACAAGGAGTATGCTTTAAAATTCTAACGAAAAGAAGCATAGGCATGTTGAAAGCTTCAAAATCGGCGCAACGTTAAAGCTATGGCTTTGTCGATTTGTTCAATGGCTGCTTTGAAACACCTAATATAATTCCGTATGTTAAGAAGTTTTTTTTAATACTTTCGAAAGATTAATAAGACTATAAGAAGTTTAATTAATGCCGGCATTTCAGTTCTCTCCCTCGATAGGGAATGTCAAGCCCTTCGAGTGTATTTCTGACATGAATGAAAAAGTTCCTAATAAAAATCTATCAGCCGTTTGGAGTAGGATCCTCCATTTGTGGTAAAAACATCAAGACGCCAAACCACAAATTGGAGGAGGAGCTCGGCCAAAAATCGCTTTAGAGGTTACCAAGCGCCAAATATATATATTTCACTTCTCAAGACTCTTTAACAATCTGAAAACGCTGAAAATAAATTATGATATTAACAGTAAGCTTAAAATTATTTAAGCTTCCTTTTTAAATGCATGATTTTGCACTTAACGTGAGGGACACACATGTACTCTTAGATACAAATTACAAAAGTTTGTTTAAAATGGAAAAAGAAATTTATTTTGTGAATGTTCGTGATTCGCATAACATTGCTACGTCAATAATGAAAATGGGTATCATTTCACTCCATCGTACAGTAGAAGATGGTTACTGTATATTTATGTATATATATATTTAATAAAACTCGAACCATTTTCTCCACTTATTTCTCTTGCTATAATACAACTTTGTGACCTTATCGCTAATCGACTTTGGGGTGGTTGGCCTGTCCGATAGCGATTTGACTTGATATGGAAATGCGGCTTTAATGGAGATGGGTTGGCTCCGAATCAGTCCCATTCCACTTAATTCATTACGGGTACATACGCCAATGCTTAAGAGAATTAAAATTTTCGACTCAACTGACTGCGTTCGTCATCAACTTTCCTCTATGGCACATCTTCAATATTCCCGTTGTGCATCATAATAATGATGTGCTTCGTAAATTTTTGCCAAAACTTCAAATTTGTGATACCAACTTAACCGCGCGATTCATTCACGCATTAGCTTCATATTGACTTAACTAATCTGAAATCCTAGTAAGAGTTGTGAAGCAACCAGGGAAGGGGATGCATTCTGATCAAACTATATTACTGTATAGTATATATTTGTTTGTTTGTTTATTTTTATGCTGTTGTATGGTTGCACTTTTGCTATGTAACAAATATACGCACAGATACCGATGTTGTTCAACTTCACCGTTGGTAGCCATATCTATGCGATATTTGCTGCTTCTTTCATAGATGTACTTACGACCTACCCCACCCCTAAGGCTGTCAAAATTGAACATCCTTTGTTTCTGCATTTAGTTTGTTGTTTTGTAAACGTGTGCCATTTGGTTCAACGTCTGCCATTATTTACACGATTGCTCCGTAACAACAGCTGCCCATCCTTTCGATTATCCGAGTACAGATGTGATCCATGTTTCCGTTATTGCTGTTAAACTCCTTCAATTTATATTCATATGTTTGTAGGTGTATAAATCTAGTTGTTGTCAGTTTATTTCATTTCGTTGCAATAAGCATCGTATCAGCTTGCTTTTGAAATGTTTTATACTTCTTATTCGATCTCAATTTTCTGCTTTCGTATGGTATATGGCTTTTCTCGCTGTTTTTTGTTAAAAATGTGTGTTTCAAGAAATTTTAACATATTAAATACACTCACTGACAAAATAATGGGTATATACAGTATATCAAAACCCAAAGTGAGACAAAATGAAAGGTGCAACGAATAAATGTTATTATTATCAAAATTATTGAGCAGTGACCTGAAAAAGCATCTAGGAAATACGAAAAAGCCTGTCGAACGAATGAAATTTTCTGTAACATTAAAAAAAGCGTTGCCTTAAAGTATTTGTTAGTAGATTTTCACAAAAAGCAACTATATTGTTACAAGTTTAAAGCTAAAGAAAAAGGAAAAAGGGAAATCAAAAATAAGTTAGTCCGTCACACACGTAGCCTAATGGTTTAACCATTGGTTCGTGCTGTGGATATTCCAATTCGAGCAAGGGTGTCTGGAAAGAAGTCTTATGAGGAAACGTCTTGGTTTCTGAAATAGCTATAACTTCTAAAGCTCAAATTGTTGTTGTAATTTTTCCAGTTTTCCCAAAATCAAAGTATGATCTGATACAGCTCGAAAATCTAATTAATAATACTATAAATTTTTTTCACGATTCTTAAGTTACTCAAGAAGTTATTACTAGACTGAAATCGCAAGATTGACTCAGCACTATTTAAATATCACATTTTTGACGTGTAATCATGTTGACACCTTTATTTTTCTAGAAAACGTGCTCTTGTTTGAAGACCAGTCAAAACCATATTACTCCTATGTGGTACCAGCAATGGTATTATTAAAAATATATGGATAAATTAGATTATCATTTTTTATTTGCATTTTAGGGAAATAATTATATCTATCATTTAGTTACAATATTTTCTTTGAATAAAAGGGATAGTCATAAAAAACTTTCAGTAAAATAAAACACAAGTCAAGTTTACACACGGAGGTAGCAATAGTGCAAAAACAAAAATCCTACACAATTTGTTAGTGTAAAATTACTTTCGTAATGTCAAAATTCGAATACGTTGTATTTGGTTTATGTAATTGGAAGGAAGAACAAGCAGGCATATGATAGGACAACTTCGCCTGCTATAAATTCGCCTTGGTAAATAATTTTAATCAACAAAAAGGAAATCATTAGAATTGCTACGGATTGTTATTATTATTTTGTTTAATAGTGTTTATACTTGTATCTTAAGAATAAACTCTCGTACCTAATTATATTTCTACGTCCTTTTGTTTATTTGCCATTGTAAATATTTCGTTTCATTAATTAACTCAAATAGTTGCAAAGAGAGCTACAACAAAGAATAATTTATATAAATATCTGTCTGGGATTTTATCATCTTCATTCCACTCTCTCTTTAATTCGGCAATCAGCAACACTCTTAGCACGTAAAACAAGAAATATTTTGAATACGACCCGACACGACACCTGTTTGTACGGAGTCGCTTTAAGAAAGTTGCCTCAAAACAATTGAACTGATGATTATGATTGAACTGATGATTATGATGTGTTCATGTCAGTATTATTTTTAAAATTATAATTACTAAAAAAAATTACAATATGTATTTTGATATGTTTTTGGGGAACATACATGACGCGTAGAATCCGGCATCTTCATCGTATTTTTTCGTATTGCTGTAAATTGCTTAAAGTTAAAGTTTAGTACTATTTCCGCCTTATGTAAAGTATTCTTAATTTCATTTTAAAACAGATATCGTTCAGCAGTAGCCAGTATGTTTCAAGCGTAAGTCTCATCTTTCCATATTGCTTTGCTGTTCGTCGTTGATTGTTTTGCGGAAACTTTTTGTTAACCTTAATACACATATACAAAGATGTTATTTGTATATAAGCATCGCTCCGAAATGATTACTATATACTAACATTTAGATGTTTGAAGCCAAAGCGCTTTGTATTTTTAAATAATAACTAAACAATTTTTATTTTGAAATATATATTTATACATTGATATAACTTATGATGTAATTAAAAGAGTATAACTTCAAAATGAAATAAAGCGAAATGGTGTAGGTCAATTTTTCCATGCAATATTCAAATTTATTATCAAGAGTATTCAATATATAAACTAATCATGCTGACGTGATTCGCAAAAAATAAAAATAAAAAAGTAATTAATAAATTAAAAAAAATAAAATTATTTCGCCAAATTTTGGAACATCAGATTCATTGCCTAGATGCTTAAATATCACAATTCTCTACAACGTCTATTCGAGTAGCCGAAGGTATTAACTAAATACGTAAACACATAACCACCATTCTCTTTGAAATTTAAATATCTGCAATAAATTGGCTGGGTACCCAATACTAGAATTTACTTTAATCAATTCCGAGTTGCAACTACAAAAATACACCTTAAGCTGGACAGCGATTGCCAAAATTCACAAAGTTTAAATAGAAATTCGAAATTCAACTTAAATTAAATAAAAATACTTATTTTGGAAGAAATGGTAAAGATATATACGAAAATTTAAGAATTAATTAATTATTATTTTATATATTATAAAAGACACCTTCGAACTACAATTGTGTGGTGCCCCAACATTGATGACAAAAACAACCTGAAAGCCTCCTGAATCTTAATTCACCATTTTAGCTTCACTTTCTTAAATACATGCTTTTGGAATTTTCTCACAATTTGGGTACATCACTTTGACTATGAAATTATCAGACAACAAGCAGCAATTCAATGCAGACACCGAAATTATGAACCAAGGTGAACCCGAAAATATTTGAATCACATGAAGTAGTATAGTTTCACACTCTGTTCGCATAATGAAATAATTTTCCTTTTTTTCCCATCCTTGTTTCCTCACCAATTCGCCTAAGGAATTCGTAATTTGTGTGGACTGTTGTCCGTTTTTCGTGAATTTATTAAAAAAATGAAGCAGTTGAAAGTGGAATCATAAATGAACGTTTCAGTACAAGAATGTTGGCAGTTTTTGTTCTTGCCCTGTGCAACTGAAAATTTCACTGGTTTGCTTACATACAACTTATATTACTTTTATTGAAGGTGTTACAGTTTTGTTGACCTGATGATATTTCAGTACAACAAAACTTAATTGAGATAAGAATTTTAGTTAATTTATATGATAAAAGGTTCCAGATTAATGACTAAAACCGTTGATGTTCGCAAATTAAATTATATGATTTAATTTTAAATAAATAATTAATTAAATATTTCAGAAGCCAAAGTCTAATACAACCAACGAGATACGACCTTTTCAGCTAATTCTGACCTTGTTCACCAATCGTTTTTTGAACAGTTCCTTCGCATGAAATAATCAAATAATCAAAATTCGACGAAATTATTTACTTCAAGTTCAGTCTCTTTCGAATCTGGCTCTTCCTTAAATTTCTCTGTTAGCTGTTTTTGAGCGTGGCTAAATAAATGCGTTTATTTAGAGACAGTATGGATGTCCGTGTAGAATTTTGCAGACTAAATTAATTAAATTTTCAGGAAAACAAAACACTTTAATTTTACCAACAAGATTTTTAATATATATATAAAAGTAAGGTTAGTGAAATTAATAATATACTAAAATGTGTAACAAGCAAAGACTTTTAAATTTTTGCTTTATACTTTATAAATATATATATATATTCTGGTTTCATGTCGCCATTCTTGAAATATTCATTAAGAGTTTAAAGTTTTCTTTTAGCGTAAATAAAGAAAATGCATACTTCTGTTAGTTCGATTAAAAAAATCATAATATTTAGTTGGTGAGAGGTAAATTTATGAAAGAACAATAAAGTCGACGGATTTTATTTAGCTTTTTTAAAGATAATAATTTTATTGACACTATTTCCATTCACCATGTTAACTGTCACCATTTCTAATCAAGGTTTATAACTGCTGAAAAAATGTTCTTATAATTTTGGCGGTCTCTTGATGCTTTTAAAACAAATGAAGGGGCATAAATTAATTCTAAGCCGCCCTGAAACGGATAACAGATTTTTATGAGAAGCATTCCCTGTTATTGCGAAATTGTTAAAAAATAATTTAATGAATAAAACTGCTTATTTAATCTAATTTCCCAAATCATTTCATTTTCATAGCTTTGTTATATCACCGACATCAACTTAATATAATTGAATTTCTCTTTAAAGAACTATTTTATTATACCCTAATATACCTAGAACACAGCACAGTTTTTGATTTTTTGTCAGCAGAACTTTCGTATGAGTCTTCAACGATATTGACGTTTCTTCCTCAGACGATAGTTCACAATTAATCTAAGAGCAGTTAAACCTTAAACATATATGGCGCATTTATAATATGGTTATTATATTGAAATTAGAAAATTTAAAATTATTTAGAAAATTCGATTGATATTTAGACAAAATTCACCTAAAATTAATTTAATAAGCCATAACCTCTTATTGATGCAAAGTCTCCAGTTTTTTCGAAGCGATTCAATTGCAAAGTTTTCTCATAGAGATGCTTCTGCAATAATTATATGAGCATTTCTTTACCTGTTTACTGGAATTAATTACATCGCCAACAGGATTAGCTCATATAATATACGTGAAAATATATTTAAAATTGAGTTTATAAATGGACTTTTATTTCAGGTTTTTTAAATTTCTAATTATATTTGACTGTATTTCAGGGAAACAGAAAATCACTGCCTCTTTAATTACATACCGTTCATATGTATATAAGTACGAGGCATAATAAGAAAGTAAGTTTACTGTCGCTCTCACGGAAGGAGGGATTTTATTTTCGTCATGCCGGCATGCCAGCAACTCGGTAGAAAGAAATACTTCTCCCCTTTGCAACGATACCGGATTGAAGTTAGCGCGCTGAGAACTGTATACGCGACAACACCTTTTTTTTGAACAATGTCAATCCAGTCTCCCACCAAGTGCGAAATACTCTGCGTCATCCGTTATCTCATTTGGAAGGAAAAACCTTCGTTTGAGAGATATACACATGGTGCTTAATCGAGTGTGTATAAGTGGTGTCGCGAGTTTAAAACCGGTCGTACGCCTGTGCATGATGAGCAGAGGAGCGGAAGACATTCAGTTATGACTGGCGAAATATCTGGAAAAAAAAATCGAAAATGCACTCCGATGATCGCAGATTGACTTTCCGCGAGATAGGGCTCGAGGAAAGCAACAACAAATGTTAACCCTGCTGCAGAGAGGAAAATATCTTATATTATATGCTAAAGTATACGTACTTCTTTATTTAGATATAAAATTGTAAAACCTACAAACATGCAGTATACTTACTTTCTGGATATGCCTCGTATGTATGTTATGTCAATTTTAATATTTGCTAGAAATGTAAGGGACTACAATGGACAACATGTGTTATGCAAATTGGCTGCATTACATGTTTAGGCAACTGAGTTTAACCCTTGGATCTAATATAAAGTATTAATGTCTTTTTACTGTAATCAGAATGACTTATGATGGTTACAATCGCAGAATAATTCATAAGCCTTTTTTGTATAAAATATTAAAATTGGTCCTTGTTAATAATCAAATGAAATCCGAGTACTTCAAGTGAAATAATAGCATTAAATTAAATCAATGAAAATGTGTCAAAATATAAACGAAAGTATATTCAGATATATATACATATAAGGAATATGAAATCATTACAAGATTTATTTACGACGTTATTCAGATCAATTTTGAGTTATGGCTTGATTCTTAGTTTTCAATTCGCTTTCTTCCAAATAGAGTTAATATGAAAAACCGTATTGACATGACTCTGATTTTCGGACGTTTTGGACTATTGACTATTCATTTTCTCATTTTGTTATACATCTTTTAATAGAATAATAACATGAACATTCAAACACTTTGCAAGCAAAGCTACCGTAACTAAAATCTTAGAACTATGATTTAAATATTGATATTAAATCAATTAGTGTAAGGTCTAAAAACACATAGTTTCTAAATCAATATTTGATAGAAAATCCTTATGAAATCAGATTTATGCTGCCTATAACTAATATATTATTAAAATTATATTTCGGTTGCTATGTCGTGTGGTTAAATAATTTAAATTTCAATACTTGTATCTCTCTTGCCAACTTAAACCATTCTTTGGGCCTATATTGATTTCCAATCCGCATGCAAAATTTTAGGTGCTGTTTTAAAATAAAAAACCATAGTGTCAGTAATCAGCAACGAAACTGTTTTTCATTTTTATATCAGTTTATATGCCAAGAATACCGAAGAAGGGGTTGGAACCGTGGGCAAACCAACATCCAACAGAATAAATAAAAATTCCAATTGCCTCTCTCGGCACGGAATGTCAATCCCTCCGAGTGCACTTCTGACATTTAATAATGGTTATAGAGAGACAATTATACGTTTACAACCCTGTAAATATTATTTCATTACTCTTTTTTAACAATAAGTTCGATTTTAGTTCCTTACCATATATTAATTAATTTCCATCTTCTTAAAAATATTGAAACATATTTTACTCCAATGTTTGGTTTCTTTTTAAAAACAATTTAAATTCGCATAGTGTATTCGCATATTCATGTATGTAACATATATAACCTTGTAATAAAGTTTCATAGGCGACCTTGACAATAAAAAATACTAATTAAATCTAAAGAATAACAAATTCATTTTCATTCTTATTTCAAATGAGGCTATACATATGCTCAAATTGAGTAAGAAAATAATATCTGAAACATAAAAATTTAATTTGATCATTATCTCTTCCTTTCACGCCGCCATATTCTTCAACGGTATTTCACTTTTATGTGATTTTGTGATGCATTTATAAGTAAGTAAGTCCATATATGTATATACGTAAGTGTATATGCGTTGTTTTTTAGTCTATAAAATATTTAACACCAACCGCCGCACAATTTGTGGTGCTCATCAAACGTTCTATTCTACAAAATCAACATTCGGTGAGGCTTTTAAGGGACAATTGCAAGGAGATACGGGGTGCGTTGGCATACTACCAGTATAATTCATCATAAAATAATTTTATGACCAAAGTCATTTCGGCACTTCATTTGAGAGCACGAATGATTTTATAATACAATTGTATGTGAAAAAATATCGCTAGGCATTGCTAGTGTAGACGCTCAAATTGTGTTTTTATTATTTACTTGCAAGCAACCGCAACAGGTGGGTTAATATGTCATTGAAGTTTGGTCAGACAAATCCCTTCATACCATACAGTTATATTTAATTATGTTACACTTTTATGTTTATAGTTTTCTCAAACCACTCACAATTCACAAGTTACTACTAAATCGCTTGTGTGCTTAACTATACAATAATTTTATTATACTCGTATTTAAAGTGTGCTATTTTATATGATTCCCACAATTTTTATTATTCAAACGATTACTCGGTACCTATGTGAACAACGATATGCATAAACCTATGTTTAAACTAGTAGCTGATGAGCGTATAATTGGCATAATTAACAGATCGTTAAAATGCCATCATTTTAGTTCGAATAATTCAATATATTCAATCATAGTTTTTTTTTCGGATTAAAAATATTATTATTAACCTAATCATTATATCATTGCATTTTAAATGCAAATGACTAATTTTGGAAATCAATACTATAGCCATCTTTCGCCTACTTTAAAACAAAAAAATGCTATTCTCCATATGTATAAAGCATTGAAATTAGTTAGAGCATTTGTCATTAATGCTACTTTCAGGCTGAAGGTTTTCATGGAAAATTAATTACGTTAAATAATTAAAAAAAGTTACTTAATTGATATACTGTGGGTATACCTCTTAACTATTGTAATATATATATATATATATATATATATATTTATATATTTGGCGCTTTGTAACCGCTGAAGCGATTTTCGGCCGAGCTCCTCCTCCAATTTGTGGTTTTGCGTCTTGATGTTTTTACCAACAAATGGAGGGACCTACAGTTTATTCTAAGCCGCCTCCGAACGGCTGATGGATTTTTATAAGGAGCTTTATTTCATGTCAGAAATACACTCGGAGGGCTTGACATTCCCTGCCGAGGGCTTGACATTCCCTGCCGAGGTGCGACCGCAATAAGAAAAAAAATTTTCTAGCATTTTGGATGTTGCTCGAACCTGGGCTGGAACCCAGGCCTTCCGAATGTCAGTACGCAATTCCAACCACTCGGATATCGCGACTTGTGTATTCAGTCTATTTGGTATGCGTCTAATTGAAAATACTATAAGAAGCTTAAGTGACCCCTTTCTTATAATATCTCACTGTTGTTGTGTTAATTTTAAGAATTCTAATTGAATTTTTTTTGAATTAAAACCGAAAAATGGAGTAACGAAACTAAAACGTTTAATTATTAATAAGTTAATGGTACAACCAAAAATATACGGTTGTGCAATTTTAAAATCATACTCAAGTGTTGTTTGTTTAATACATAGAAGCTTGAATACGCTAATATATGTATATAAGTAAGTATCAAACAATTGCTATCTAAAAATTCACTTTTTGCAAGTTCTTTTTTTATAAGAAATACATACTTGTTTTGCTTAAACCATATTTTGAGATGTGATGGTATTCGCATTTATTAAAGTGAAAAATATGCTAATATGACATCCTCAGGTGGTTTGAGTCCGCTAACATTCACAATATTGATATAGAAACGGGTTTACCAAAGTGATCGATCTTTTTGAATATAAACACAAACCTAACAAACTGATAACATTCAACTGTTTATTACTCCTATTAATAAAAGTATTCATTGAAAGAGCCAACATCACTTGAAAGAGCCAACATCACTTGTGTGCAGACCCTGCGTAAACTTCTCATTTATCATATGTTTATAACATTTGTGTTGCCAAATATGGATGACGCAATCTTATTCCTTTTGTGTACTTTTAAGTTTTTTTAAGTAATAAGAATAGTTGTATTCTAGTTTCTTTTGTTTCCATAGTTGCTTATGACTCTATACTAAAATCATTGCTTATAACGTTTATTTGTTTCCTTTGTTTTATTTTGTTAGGAGTAAGTTTTGCCAAACGACAAGAAGTGCTCCCTTTACCGCATGTCTTGAGTTTTTGGCATTCACAAAACTCTTTACAAAGTAAAAAACTTAACTTCTGCCTACTTCAACAATTTTTTATATACGAAATTGCACTTGGAGATGTATAAATATTTATAAACTAAATACTTGTAAAAAAACGACATAGCTTTGAACTATCAACCGTATTAACATTTCACGCCCAATTAATAATTACATCTTAATTTTATAGGTACGATGGGTTCAAAACTTCACTATTGTCTGACCTCTTCCTTATACCATCCACAATCGTGATTCATAAGTGTTTGCTTTCGTTAAATTTAACTGCATATGACGTTATACATATGGCAGTTCGTATGGGTATTTTTTGGTTTATACCCGAGCATACTATAATGAAATGTATATAAATTTTGTTTGCTTAACAGTGACTTATAACAGAATATATTATTTTGGTTAGACACAAAAATATACAAATAAAGATATCTACTAAAATACCGAAAACTACAAGGTGAAATAATTTAGTCGTATTTCTTGCAACAGTTTTATTCTGCATTAAAACACTGTGTTTTAGCATAATTTTAATATAAATGGATTAAGCAATTCAGCTTAGTCGAACGCAACAGAAAGCTCGAGACACAATACGAGCCTTTCCAAATGTTCAACAAATTATTCGATTCATGGCGGGTTTGATCGTTATCATGCAACCCACGAAAGGTCTTTTCCTGTCTGCTATGCTTAAAATCTTTTTTAATGTTTACAATGAAAGATGAATGTTTGAATGAAATTACTATATATATATCCATGGCATCATCGGTGTAGACATTGTACGTCGAAGAGACACAATGTTAATGGCACATTGATCAGCGTTGAAAAAAGTGCATTGAATCGTTACACTTGGAATAAGATTGAACTTAAATTATAGTATCTAAGAAATTTTTATTGCTAAAAGTGATATATGTACACTATAATAAATTCATTTTATAAAACTGAACGGAAAATATTTTCATCCCTCTTTATAATATAGTCCCTACACACGATCCTAATATACTCAAAAACAAGGCAATTTTTCTGTCTCAACTCATAACATATATAAAAAGAGGTGAATCGTATTCATAAAATTTTATTCGTGAATTAAATTGATTTACACATGTGCGGGGGTTAAAATCCAGTTACTGAAAAATTTCGCACCTATTTCTTAGTCTCTTTATAACTTAGCACTGCTTTGCGTGTTATTGTTGTTTTCGGGTTTCGCAACATACACGAGCAATTTTTATTTTTGACGAATATTTTATTTTGCTATCGTTTTGGATGCATACCGCTTTGATTTATATGTAAGTGTTTTCATGATTCATTCGCATGTATACGACAGTCATGTGGACTCAATATGTTTTCAGTACTCATAGCTTTTTACAGATGTCTCTTCGACTTGCTTATTCCTCTTTCCATCTCAGTTAAACGTAGTTGCTTAAATCGCTGTCTCATTGTTGTGTAACTTTCATAAAATAGCAAGCTTATTATCCATGACATTTTTTTGTGTTCTAGAATTCTTTCACTTACCATTTTTTTTAGCGGAACGCATATCGATTCATAAAAATAATCTTTAATTACAATTTACTTCAACTCTCGGGCAAATTCGGATCGCTGGGTAATTTTAATGAATCGACTTTGTACCAAAATAAGCGAATGCTCTCTGCTATTTAGTCATTTCAAGTTTATTAGATGTTCTGTCGTAGTTTTGATAAAAAGAAATTCATATGTTTATTTCCTAGTAATAAAGTAGTGTGCTTGCATTTTTCACTAGGTAAATTTTCGATTATAAGTTCGTTGAGAGGTTAGCGAGGTGTTTGTTTTTATAAAAATACTGCTCTGCATCATGCATGTTGAAAATAATAAATAAATTTAAAGTTAAGAATTAAAAAAACTTGAGTAGGAATACCAAACTGATTTTCAAGGGTTACGATACAATATTGTTGGTGACTTTTTTTGTTAAAACTGTAAAAAATATAAGAAATCTGAGTATGTTATATCAAGAAAATACAAAAAATAAAGATTAAATTTACAGAGGTTTCATGAAAAGAGAAGATTAAATTATTGAAAGTTTTCTAAACAAAAGTTTTAACCATTGCTTATACTTTCTATTCACTTTTTAACATTACGAAATCGAACAAGCTTATCGGTGCTTAAATAACAAGTTTGTTTCTCTTTCTTATGTAATTTTCATTAAAATATAAAGATAAATATATAGCCAAGTTAACATGAAGTTTAATAAATAATGTAATAATAGCTTTATTTTTATTTTTCGTATACTTCTTGATTATGATTTATTTCACAAATAAAAATATTTTGGGTAGCATGAATTGTATACTTAAAACCAGTAACCAGTTAACAAAAATTACTTTTTCTTTAACTAAAAACTTTTTCGTAATGATATCCCCCATAGAAAATATAGTGAATATGAATTTAAAAACTCCATAGCCATTGACCACTGTAACTTTAAACAGCTTTATGTTATTGTAAATATCAAAGGGTGAACAACCTTAATATGCCTCTGCGTATAGTGCGGATTTCTAAAAAATTTGCACATACATATGGGAATGTAAATTTCAGAGTAAGTCGGCCACACCCATCCCGCTTAGAAGTAGGAGACGACGTATTCAACCATCATACAATGTATTCTGTCGTGTATAATGTAGTAAATTATGACTTCTTTTAATTAATGATTCATTACAAATTTTAGACTTTGTTCAAAACTTGTAAAATTCCAACAAATTTGTGGAAACAAAACCTATTTTTGGGTGTTGCTTTTTAATAAATTAAATTTTTTTTAAGGATAGTGAATAAATAACTGAATTTAGTCCGTCTGGCACGTTAATTAGAAATTTTCTTACCAGAACGGCGAGGCGTCGGCAGATAAAAATAATATGGCCGAGAAACCGGTCAACGTGCGCTTACATTTTGTGCAACACTTTCCATACCTTAGTTGTCTGGTTGAAAAATAATTCAAGTGATGAGCAGGCGCGCTCTGGCCTTACATGGCCGCCGTTGATAAAGTGTAATTGAGGGTTGCTATGGCAACGACCAATGGCTGACCCGGTTACTATGGCTGACTAGTGTGCCGCCATTTGTAGTGGTGTTTGTGGAGTTGAATTGGTATTTGTGGACGCACAACCGCAGCTCCCATTTTTTTGAATGGGTTGGTGGGTTTGAGGATACATGCGAGTGTATTCGTGAGCGGCACCACTCAACAAAGGGAAATTTTTCCTTTATTAAATCTGTTAAATGCAATGATATGGAGAAGGCCACCTGGCGTTGTTAATTCGAAACAGGCAGCTTGCAGAACTTGATGGCAGAGGGCGCTATGCACATCGCAGTGGTTTGTGTCTGCGAAACGCGAATATGAATTTATAACTTTTATTTGTACAGTTTAATTATTCTTTTGTTTAAAGAAATTATTACTAAATGCATGCTTTAGTAAAATAAATTATATAATAGTATCGCTTTTGTATATAAATTTTGTTTATGTATGTTGTAGGTGTAACATAATTTTCGTATTTCGACCAAAAGCTTAATTTTGGCCGTAGCAATAATTTGCAGATAAACAGACTAAAATATATACTCAAAAGTACACATGCGCAAAATATTGTAGATATTATTTTATAAAAAAAAAAACATACTTACTTATATGCTTCTGGGAATCTGCAATCAAATATTATTATATATTTATTGTTTTGAATATATCAATTTCTAGACCTTTCCAGTCCTTGAATGAGCATTTTTCTGCATACACATTTATGTATATGTTACTTATATGTATATACGGATTTATATTTGTAACCAATTACATTTCATTGAACTTCCAAAATTATTTGTTCAAGTTTTAACAAATTGGATTGAAAAAATGTCTTCCCCTGCGAGTAAACAATTTTTATTGTTTTGTAAATAAAACCTAAATCATATCATTATCAAAAAGAAAAAAAAAAATAATAATAAATAAATAAAAAAGTAAAAACTAATTTGAAATATACAAAAATTTAAATATGTAATTACCGAGTTGCTAGCATTGTGTACTACCTTTTGGAAGACCAGGGTTCGAGTCCCGTTCCAAGCAACATCCAAAATTATAAAATCTAAATTTTTCTAATTGCGGTCGCCTCTCCGAAGGGAATGTCAGACCATCCGAGTGTATTTCCGACATGAAATAAAAACTCCTCATAAAAATCCATCGGCCGTTCGGAATAGGCTTGGAATCAATTGTGGGTCTCGCTACTTGTTGGTAAAAACATCAGGACGCAAACCACAAACTGGAGGAGCAGTTCGGCCGAAAATCGCTTCAGCCTTTACAAAGTGCCAAATATATATATATATGTATATTAAAATTAAAAAAAACGTCAGTTGACTACTTTCTGACATAGAAATAATAACTTGTTCTAAAACACCATAAACTGTCAGAATTCGACTTAAAGGAGTAATTGTAAATTGTTGATAAATTGTCCGCCTTTACTATATACGAGTACACACAGAAGTATATATGTATAGCATACATACATATATTTATTACATCTTTCATGAACAAGAAATGGTATATGAACTTTGGTCTGAAGTACGTAAGTACCAGAAAGAGAAGAGATAAGCCCGTAAAAATTTATTACGAAATGTCAAAATGTCTGTCCGTCTGTTTGAACGCAAAAAAAGTATTCTCCACTTTATGTCAAATACAAACAGGAAATAACCAAAATCGAATTTTGAATTTTGCATTAAATATTATAGGTCTATGAAATGTACATCCTTGTTTTTTAATGAGTTATATATATATATATCAATTGTTCTTTATAATTTTTATATATTGTAAATTTGACAAGTTGCTACTTTAAATTAGGAATATAGTCAAGTTCAATGATTTATACAGTTCAGCTTATGGGTACTGTTGTGTTATTTTTTAGATATTTCTGTCAGAAACTTACCATGGCTTTCATAAAAATATGCATGTATATAACTTTCTATTCATTGATATATACATGTACAGATATATGCAGTTATCTTATGAACGTGTGTACATATGTATGTATTTATGTATGTCCATATATAAGAATTCATGTATGAATAAGCCTCACGTTTGATCAGTTGTGTATGTAGGTATTTTTTAAATTTCAATTTCGAATAAAGTTCACAATTTATGGCGGTACCGCTTACGGGAAACGACCAATTGCCGATGGAGGGCCGGCACATGTGCTTTTGCCAGTTGGATCAGAGGTAATTTGAATATGAAATGTCATAGACCAGTTTAGAAACGAGTTTTAAATATTTAAAAGGACATTTAATATGCATGATTAGTAGAAAAAATGTAGTAACCATTTTTGTTAGCCGGTTAACTAATGGCTTCGCCTATGAATGGCTGAAATACATGTGAGCTTAAGATTTTTGTTTGCTATTGTAATTATATTTTTCATGTTGTTGCACTTATGCTTGGTGTATTATTCTGTTATTTTTGTATGAGCAAATAAAAGACATAACTATTTTTTATCTATTATTAAAAACTTCTAATATGTGATTGGTAAACACTATTTTTATTTATTTATTTATTAAATAAAAAATAATACTACAATTGTTGTTGTTATTAAAAATAATCATACAATTACTACTAAAACTTATTATGTGTTTTGTACTATTTACCAAAAACAGTCATATATAATATATATATGTATGTATATATTATATCATATATATTTATATATATATACATATGTCGAGCGCTTTGTAACTTGTAGTTTTTCGTATTGCTGTTTTTCGTATTGCTGTTTTGAGAGACCTACAATTTATTCCAAACCGCCTCCTAACGGCCGATGGATACACTAGGAGGGCTTAACATTCCCCACCGAGGGGCGTCCACAATTAGAAAAATTAATTCTCTATAATTTTGGATGTTGCTCGAACCTGGAATCGAACATTGTCCTTCCAAAAGGTAATACGCAATACTAACCACTCAGCTATACTCCTCGTACCGATTTTATTAACGGTAGGTGTCATTAATTTATTTTACAATATGAGTCTGCATCTCAATTGGGCGAAATTTACACACACTTCTCGAACAAAGGCATAGATTAAAAATTCAAAAATTTGCACACACCACTGCCACATAACATTGAATGTTTACCAATTACACTTGTCTTAATTTAAAACTCAAATTTTTGATTACACGTTTGTTCTTAGCATACCCTTCTGGTTAATTCAGTTAAAGGTACTTTGTTACTTTTTTTTAATTTATACCACAACTTAAGTAGTTAAAAGTGGATAAAACATAATAATTTCAGTAAAGATTTAGAGTTTATATAATATTGATTGATAAAGGCATGATAGAATAAAATCTATAAATAAATGGTTTAATAAGTCAGTGACTTTTAGAATAATTTTTTTTTTCGACAAATAAGCGTTTTATTTCTCATTACTGTATCCGTTTAGCTCTATACATTTAGTTCATCGCTTTTTCAAATTTTTGTATTCCATCGAAGGTTATATAAGGCTCTCTAAATAGGCGTTTGTTTCTGTAATAAGCTTTTCATCCGACCCGAATCTCTTACCGTCCAGCCACTTCTTCAGATTTGGAAACAAGAAATATTCGCTTGGGTTTAAATCTGGAGAGCATGTAGGATGGGGGTAGCAGTTCGTAACACAATTTATGCATTTTTGCCATGGTGACTACAAACGTGTGTACCCGTGCATTATCTTGATAGAACATACCTTTTTTTAGCCAAATGTGTATAAAATTCATAGGTTTACCATATTCAGTAATCATTGTTTCATTTAGAAAAATCAGTTATGTAAACGATAAAATTCAAATTTTATTAAATTTCAAAAATGAGACAATAGCCTATGTAAGAGCTTTAGTTTGACAATCAATATGTTCCTATATTTGCAAAAACAATTTCGATTTTCCATGATATAATTATATTATTAGTCGCAATTTAATTAATCAATTACTTATCAATTTAATTTAGAACATGTGTACCTTTCGTATTCCCTACTAACGACCATAAATTACAATGGCTGTAGATACGCCTTACTTTATATATTTATGGAAGTTCAACCAATCGGAATGCTTCTCGATATTCAAATATTTTTTGATATATGTAAATGCTTTGCCTTGAGATTAAATTTACGATTAGTAAACATAAGAAAGTCGCAAATCTTTTAACAATACATGCGTTATTTTCATTTTCATAAATATCAATATTTTCAACTAAAAGCCTTTTGACGCTTTTGTCTTTGGCAAGCAATGCGAATGAATGGAAATTTACGACGCCACAAATTAAAAATAAGACCAAAAATGTAAATACTAAATGTGGTGAGTGTTGGACGCGGTTATGTCGAGTTGTCCGACTAGTGATAAAATATAATTGAAAAGCAACAACAAAATCAGATATCCATTTCAAGTTTCATTGAAAAATGAAGCCCCAATAAAAAACGAGCAACTCTTAAAATGACAACAACTCGGAAAATGAAATTTCAGTATGTATTTAAAGTGTTTGAAAAGACATTTGAGGAATGTAGTAACAATTTTAAATTACACTCAGTCACACAGAAATAATACAATTGCATATAAATATTTTTCGGCAGAAGAATCCTCACTTGGGTGATGACGAAAGAGTTCACGATAAAATTTTAAATCTCAAGTATTTCGTCTGAAATATATTCATATTTTATTATGCACATATCTACATATATAAATAAAAATATATGAACATACGCACACTTTTAAAAAAGGCTATTGGCACTGTCGACGACGAGCAATAGATCGACCTAAATGAGGAAACAAACCATTGAAGCCATTCGCCGGTCGATTCTCAATGGCAATTCGGGGCTATATGATTGCAGTCAGAAAAAAATACTAATGGAACCGCCGCAAATATTAAAAGATATTCTTGAATATAATAGGTGTATTCTCTTTGTCTAGGAAATTCATGCTACGGTGCACGGATAGGGAATTTTTCCTATCCGTGCAATAGCACAACAACAAAACACATGTAAAAAACATATGGTACGATAGGAAAAATATCCTATACCAAATCCTATGTATATTTATTTCCCACAGCTAGCAATAAGGAAAATGCAACCCTGTGAAGGAAAAGTAACCCTGTGTATGTGTGGTTGTTATTGTTTCACTTGAATATGTCAAAATTTTGCAACGGTCTCTAGCACAATTCCATAGGAAATATTTGCATAGCAAGCATTTCCTAGACAAAGGGAATAGCCCTAATATGTCCTCAATTTAGTATACATACATTCAAACATGTACATATAGTATAGACATTTATGACTCGTGATGAACACTTGAAAAAGAGTTGTTTTGGTTAGCGGTACAAGAATTATCTTCATCGACGCTGCATAATCATATTATACTGAAAGAAAAAAATTCTTAATGGCGGTAAAATATTTCCAAAACTTCACAAGAATTAATACATATGTTTATATGCAAACCTACAACAATGTAATGCTGATATGAATAATATTTTGGTAAAAATACGAAAAAGTACAAATTTATGACTATTTAAACATGAGACCAATGGCATTAAATTTATCGTGCCGACAATGTTTGTATATATGTATTTAAATGAATATTAGTTAAAACACATATTTATACTAAAACATATATAAAAGCATAGCGACCGCTGTAATCGCGTGGTAGCAGTGCGTGCTACTATGCGGAAGCTCATGAGCTTAAACACCATCCTGCAGGGAATGACAACCCTTCCGAATGAATTTGTGACACGAAATAAGAGTTCCTTATAATAATCCATCTGGTCTGGAGGTGGAGCTCGACCAAACATCGGTTCAGCGGTTATAAACGATACACATAAATAAGAAGAAGAAAAATTTTTGTTCAAATCTAATAATTTCTTAATGAGGAATAGCTCGAAAATTCTATGAATAGATGAGTCGTCTTTCAGAAGATGTCAAGACCGGAAATTCGTTATTAAGGAACGAGAAATAGGATTTGGTGACCGAAGTTCATGGCATACTGAGTTTAAGGAAATAATACTTCTTCAGCCTGTTTAACTGCACTGAAACTGAGACACTAAGAGATGGCCAACCCGAAAACCTAAACAATGGCGTTGGTATATATGTTCCATCACCTGACAATAATAAAGTTCGAATGTCTATTGCCCACTTAAAAAATAACTAAGCCACAGGAGTTGGTGGCTTACCAGCCGAGCTGTTAAGGATGGCGTCGAAAAGCTTACAAAATACATGCATAAGCTTCTTTGCGGAATATGGTCAGACGAAAGTATGTCCGGCGGTTGGAATTTGAGTGTGCTCTGCGCAATCCATGAAAAGGGGGACACTACAGTCTGCTCTTATTATCGTTACAGACAATGGGACCCTATTTCGAGATGCTATAACTTTGAAGTTGTATTCTATTTTTAAACTAGCATTAACACCAATAATAGTAATTCAATATCCTCCCTTGAAAAACAAACTCAAGATCTACAAGTCGCTCATCATTTCCGTCCTACTTTATGAACAGAAAATGATTTTACACAAGATGTGAGGTCATCTGCCTCTAGGCAGACGATTTAGTTATGAATAATAATAATATGTATAAGATTACGATGACATTGACTTGATTCAGCGAATTAAGAGAGGGTGACTGCGCTGGATAGGCCATGTCATCCGGATGAACGAAAGCACTGCACTTTTGAAAGTATTAGATGCAATACCCGCAGGTAGAAGTCTCTACTTCGGTGAAAGAATCAGGTCGAGAACAGTTAAAAAGAAGGAACAATTGGCGGGCTATAATTGATTCGTCTTTGAGTGTGTGTGAGGTGTCTACGCCAAAGAAGAAGAAGATGAGCCACACACACGTTATAGGTTTTAATTATAGTCATTACAAGTAAATGTAAATCCACATTTATCTTATCAAAACCTTTATGAACCATGTCGATTTCAATCTTACTAAGAACTTTCGTACGATTTGGTAAACATAATTTCGCTAAGATGAGATTTCTGAAAATTTATGTTAATATATTTCATTTTAAAAATCTGTACTTCATATTATTACGCTTGCATGGATGATGGGTTATCATATATGTATATAAAGTATAATATTTTAAATTTTTTTATTGATTTTGTACAAATTAAAATGCTTGTATAATATTATTGTGCTTTAAATTACTCAATGAGTGAGAAAGAACTTTGTAATCGATATTTACGGGGTGCATCTCTGAACTAGTCAAACTCAAACCATTAAAAGAGAAATAATACCTTTCAAAAAGAAAATAGAGCACTTTACACCAAGATTTTATGTAGACGTGTATATGTCAACAAAGCTGTTACAGGTTATATAAGAAGTAAATAAATGTCTTTACATAATTTATTTCGTTATACAAAATTTAAAAATTAAGAACATTTTATTTTGTTTCAAAATAAAAATCTATTTAAATGAGTCAACAGTTTCAAAAATAAATTTCCAACTCTTATATTAGTTACAAAAGCAATAAATTATATATATTCCAGTATACATCTAGTCTGATATGTCACAAATATATATTCTACAAATCATCAGATGTTGATAACGAAAGTTTAGCACTTCAACCTCACTCTTAGTGGATGGCATCAAGTTAAAATGAGTATGAAGTATTTGTAAGGAGTTTTAGAAATTTCGCCAGCAACATCTTTCAAGCGATTCTAATAAGCAGAAACTTGACGCCACATAACTTTATTCTCTTTTATTTTTCGACTATTCTTATTATGATTATTAGTATGTTTAAGATTTTTTTTTCGTATTTCCGTAAGAAAATGAAATGGAAGTTGTGCAAAAGTTTGTAGATTGCGAGCGACAAATTGAAATGCAAGTCAACATCACCAACGGGGAAAGGTAATATAGCGTCGCAACTGTCATCTAGCGAAGAGGGAGAGTTGAGATATAAATGTTGCTGCTATACAGTAAATTGCAATTTTGTGTTGAATCTCATTTACAAAGTACTCACAACTAATGCATAGAAAAGGAACAGAAATGAAATAAAATCGAAAATGACCAAATGTACGCTTTCTCGGTGTAAAGTGCTCTATATATGTATGTATAATTTAAAAATGAGAAAATACAAAAAGTACAAAATAATATTGTATATAATTTTTGAAGTTATTGAATTTTGCTTAAATACTTAAAAAGAATTATATTTTTTTTGAATTTTATATATCCTTGATATTAGTTCATAAAGAAAAATCTCAAATGTATGAAATTTTAGTCTTCCTACGATTGGCTAAAGAGTACTTTTGGAAGGTTTAAAAGTTTGGGATAAAAATTGCATTTTACTCAGTTTAACTATCAAAATAAGTCATTCTCGTAACTTGTAGGTGTTTGTTAAAATATACTGGTACTTTTCATACAATACCGCGTATATGCAAAACGAAAAATATATATATGAAAAAGCTAAATATTGAGATTTGGTAACCCTGAATTAGAAACATCGGCCTTAATATGTTCAAGCTAAAGCACCGAAATTTATTTTAAAAATAACCTAGTAACACTAAAATACAATCCTGCTTAGGAAATCGGTACTAAAAATGTAAATCCTAAATTATCTTTTTAAATCGAAAATTCATCTAATGTTCCTAATCAATATAAAAGAGAATTAACCACCCAAAAAATTGTAAATCAAATTAACTTTACGAATCGCGATCGAAAAATATCTTCTAATAAGTTTAAAAATTTGCAAAAGCTTAAGAAATTTAAGGGCTGATAGTCAAGTCCCTTATTGATCAAGTACCTCATGAGGAATAGACCTTCTCTAATTTCTTCAATATGAAATTAATTTAATTAAACTTAATTAAAAATTTAAATGTAAGTAATTTATATACATATTTTTAACCATTTCTATAAATATATCAATTTAAGTCATATAATTTTATTAAATACCGCGAGTTAAACTGAAATAATCAAAACACAAAACTGCAATACCGCGTATTACACCCCTCGGTCGAGCTTCTCCTCCAAGTTGCGGAATGCGTCATAAAGTTTTTTCGAGAGGGACTTACAGTTTATTTTAATCCACCTTCAAATCACCTTTTATAATGACCTTTTATTTCATGTCAGTAATACACTGAGAGGGGGCTACATTCCTTGCCAATGCAACTAAAATATAGGATTTGGGCTCATACAATTTTCAGTTTAGCTGCTTAGGGATATAAAATTGAAAATTTGGCACATACAAGTACATCCTGTTGCTACTACTAACAGTGAATCAGATAATAATTTATTATTTAAATGGATTCATTGCTTTATAAACTGCAAATAAGGCAGAATATTATCTTTTTGATGTAATTTCTTTCAAACAAGATTGAAAAAATTTTGAACTTTCAAAAATTTCCCGCGCATAATTTTTCAGTCACATATATTTGCAGTCGCCAAATAAATAAGTTATAGTATAAAATTGTGATTAAATTTGACATCAATGTAGCAAAAAAATTATTTATTATCATTAATATTTTAAAAAGTGTAATTAATTTCATATGTATTAAGGATTAAATTAAATTTTAAATAGTTCTTCATATTACTGAAAGTGATTACAATTAGTTTTTATCAGTTGTGACTAAAAATATTTTTAACACTCCCTGTTTTAATAATTTCTATAGATTTTTGTTATTATATTTGATTTTTCTTATGATTTGTTTTGTCAAAAATTATCAAAAATGTCTAGCCACAGAATAAAAGAATAAAAATACAAACTTATATAACGATAAGTGTACAAGCCATAAAACAAAATCATACACGTTGACAAAAAAAAAAGTGCAAACACCATTTTTTTCTTTCAGTTTTTCGTAACCTTTTCAAACCACAACTTTCCCTTTTCCATTGCCTGGTCATACCTTTCCCATATTATAAATTTTCACAAAACTCCAAAATTTTTTTTTTATTTACAGTATTCATGATAACAGCTATGATTTTAATCCATTGGGAAAATTTCCAATACATGTTCAATTGAGAAAAGTGTAAATGAAGAGTTCTTCTTTGGTTGATTGTTGTAATATAGTACTGTACTGTGCACAGTGTTCTTTAAGTTTTGTTCGCCTAATGGTTGCCTGTAAGAACTAATATTATCGGGATAGACATACAAATGTTAGTTATTTTTTAATTAGTATTTTTTCTTTTTTTTTTGCAAAAAACGCACAGATTATTCCATAAATGTCTGTCGGTTCTTTCGCCATGATATCATATTAACTCTAACACAATTAAGGTACTTTGATAAAATCTGGCACGCACATAATACATACATATATGCAATGAAAGTTTTTGAAATTGGCCAATGAAATTCAATAAACCTAAAACTAACATGGTTTACTATTATTTTTGTCATCCATATAAACAGCTCTGTGTCTAATGTCCGATTTCAATCGAGCATATATCTTCCTTATTTGTTATTGATAGTTTTTTGCACAAAGACCACCGCGAGTTTTTAGTGGTGATACTTCGTTTTTGTGTTCCATCCGACACTATTTATGTATAGAATATGATTTTTCAAATATTGAATACAAAAAGTGAAAAATTTAAACCAGTAAGGAAGAGCTAAACGAAGGTTCAATACGACTATGATTTATACCATTCAAGGAGCTTAATATGAATAAGTGAATAGACATAACATATATTGATCATTAAAAATATTTTTCTTTCGTTTCGTTTATGTGCCGTAACAACGCTCTGAAAATATAAGTTTTTAAAATTAATAAAATATATATTTTTATAAAATATTAACAGCTTATATTTTCAGAAGCAAATTGAAATTCTTTCAAATGATAAATAATTTTTTTTCTAATTATTTGATGTAAAAATACTGGATTCCGCAGTTATCCTAAAATTCATTAGGAACTAATGAAGTGTGCCTAAAAGTAAACGGATTGCATTGAAGATTAATACCACAGTGGTATCTACATCTCACATCTCGACAAATTTCTCTTTCATTTTTACCAAAAGAATACCACATTTCGATGAAGCGTCTGTTTCAACAGTATGATCAATTTTCATAAGATATATTCCCAGAAACAAGACCGAATCGTAGGTACATCCAAACTCCGCTTAAAGTTCTAGACATTTGCCAAAAAGACTCTTTCCCAAATATCCACCAAATTTTTCAATTCATGCTGGTTTTGCCAGTTACCAACGAAAGGTTTTTTCCACTCTGCTACTGTAATTGCTTCCATCCATATCCATCACAACTTGGATGAAGACATTGACTTTGACATAATTTTTGTCAGTGCTTTGAAGAGTCACAATGTGGATGAAGACATTGACTTTGACATAATTTTTGTCAGTGCTTTGAAGAGTCACAATGTTATCGTTACATTGATTACCATTGAATATCTATCACTATATAGTAAACTAAAAAAAACAAGGCGATTGTGTATTTCCCAATTCATTTAATAAACATGAAAGGATGTGAATCGTATTCATACAATTTTATTCGTGAATGAAATTTTAATCCTCTCTCTCCCCCGTGGGCTGAGTGCTGCGCAAGGCTCTGTTCTACACCCTACTAAATCCTAATCTTTCCAACCTTTCTCAGACTTGGAATTATCATAATCAATTCACATAATTCTGATATGTTTCATGAAAGAACTGTTTCGTTCACAAATTCATTACACCTAATGAATAAACGTTTGGGTACAAAAAAAGTTTGCGGTATGGGCACAGTTATTGAAAACAACAGTGGTGTTTTACAAACAAAAGTCTTACGGTGTTCATTGTTGTTTTTTTTTTTTGCCTGAAATCGTCGCGAAAGGATCGACCATTTGACAAAAATACTAAATGAAATGTATATAACCAACCCTTTTTCTTGTTAAAGGTGCATTTTGAACTATTTGAAAGATAACGCAGGTCGCGGCAAATCGAAGGCCGCTGTGTGTAAAAATGAAATGGACACGCAACTCAAAGGGCTGAGACACCTGATGCACAACCACTCAGCTTGGTTTTCCTCTGCTTCTTTTATTATCATTCATTTTTTCTTTGTATTATTTTCAAATACTTCGCTGTGACTTTAGAATATATTTTTAGATTAGGAATATTTATATATTTACTTTAGTATTCCTCGCTAGTAGAAGACCTTAATGTAAAATCTTAAAAAAAATTTTTTTTTCAATATTTTTATGAAATAACTTTTTGTAATGTTTTAATTAATGCCATTTAAACTGCTTACAATTTCTATTAATAAATATATAGAACTTAACTAGAGATATTTTTTGGACTTTTTACATCAATATGCTCTAAATATTAAATCAACCTTCGACCTTCTACTCCAGTGACTCCAGTTTACTTCAACGAAAAAACATGTATCGCGAATTTAACTCTTTTCGTCTTTTCGTTTTAGCCTTGGTACATATTGCAGCTAATGTTAGGCTGCTTATACATATATAAGCCCATTTTTAATCAACAAATATTTGTGAATGAGCAGTTCCCTTTATTTTCATTAATTCTGTATTTAGCCCCATGGAGATTTTGTTTCCTGCTGCCAAAGCAATTTGCCTTATTAGATCGTGAGCAACAGTCTTTTTTATAGTAAAAGTCATGAAAGTAAATTATGAAATTATATATGTAAGTGAGAGTAGGTTTAAAGATGAAAAGTGCATATCATAATTTGATTGAACAATATTGGCCGCTTATTTAATTGAATTTAATTTACTTAGGTATTATACATAGGAAGAAGTAGCAAATGAGATCAAATTACGAATCGCCGTAGGGAAGGTATGTACTCGTATTGTTAATTCACAATCAACGGTACAGTCGAAAGGTGTTTCACAAAACACAATTTGGATACTTATTAAAGTTTAAATAAAGCTTTTTAGACTTATTTGTATTACGTAATTTTTAGATTTGGAGAGGAATTAAAAATGCTTACTCTCCGCATAAGGAAAAATGGCGAAAGTATGTTAATATATTATATTATGCTTAGATTACGAAATTACAGCCATTCCATCTTAGTTCAGAGGAAATAAAAAGTACATAACAAAAATTGATTTCTCTACCTTGGTATCTTTGCTTACATTAGTTTCTCTTATTTTTCAGAAGTAGTACCTTTTAATGCCTTTGCTGTAAATTACCATTATTCTTAAACGCAAGTGGAATAGCTGACATCGGAAGTTTCAGTAATTTTGTTAAGCAAAGTAAGTACTTTTGCTCCTAGGCAATTCCGCCCGCTGAGTCTTGCCAAAGTTTCATATATTTATTTATAAGTTTAGTATTGCCTGTCCATCGTAGTGTATATATGTATCTACATATACTTATTAAAACCTAGCATAGAAGCTGGTTAGTGTTGTTAGAAAATTTGTAGTCATCAGGTGAATCGTGTACGAAGCCCCAACTATAAATGGATATTTTGAAATACATATATGTTTATAAATATATGTTTATTAAAGCAGGTCAATTTATTTTTTAGCCTAAGTCAAAATTTGCGAATATTTTACATTCTAAGTAAGCATTTAGCAATTACTCAAGTAGATCAATAAGTGTGTCCAATAGCATTCGAACGTTAGCATTCACCGCTGTTCAGAAATATCAATATCGTCTATACCTATCTACCGTATCTGCGATTAAGATTTATATGGAATGCTAAGCGCTAAGTGTTATTATAGGCGCAGATCGTAGAATTAGTGCTACCAAGTTTTGTTACACAGTTTTCATTGATTTTTGGCAACTGACGAATAATTCTCAAATAAATAAAGAATTAAATGTCGAGGTGCTGTTTTTTTTATACTTTTGAACGCAGATACATATGCGCTTCAAAAAACACGGCTATTGATGCCGAAAGGTGGTGGAAATACATTTTCAGAAAGTTTAACCGGTTCTACCTTAATTATACAAAATTATTTGAGCACTTCGATGTAGTCTTATTATTGACGCTGAGTTAGAAAGTTATTTTGAAAAAGTCTGTTCCTTAAAATTCAATTCAGACCCATGGTTGTATCAGAAATTTCGCTTACAAAATTTGTTCTATTTAAATTGGTCCGCTCTAATGTATATCCCTTATATTCTTAAATATGAAATTTATTTGCTAAACTTTCATTTCAACTTCCAAGTGTATCATTAAGTGCATATATGTACATATGTATATATATCACATATCTGCTTATAATATATGTACATATACTACATCCCTGAAAACAACGCCAATACTCCATGCACGGATGAAATTTATTCTCTACGCGGACAATAGAGTAAAACAAAACCAACCACAATCCATACAAAAACTATGGTCCAATTAACATTGTTATGCCCAGGTCTAGACTATTTACTATTTACTCAACCTCTGCATAACATCCGAGTACTCCATGGAGTATCTGCAGAGAATTAATTTTGAAACTACTCCCCAAAATTAATCCAGGGAGCACCCACTGGGGATTACATTTTGGAGTATCTACGAAAAATTACATTCGAATACAATTCGTTTTGGTTAAACACTAGTAATAATAATATAACATTTATCATACAAATTTGTATTAATAAATATGCATAGTAACTACAACTATTGTATGTACCAGCAGGTCTCACTAACGAAACGAGACACTAAATTTCAGTTCCATACATTTTTAGTATACGAGTGTAAAACTTATTGCGCAATTATAGCTTCGCGTAGAAATTGTTATCGTTAAAATACGAGCAATGATCGGCTAACAACAAACCGATAACGGCACTTAAGTTGTCCAACGCTGACTGCAGTGAATTACTCTAATAGGTACTCCAATGGACCATATGGTCCACAAATATTTGCAAGGATATACCACATATTTACTTATGCATATATATATATATTAATACAACCGGTGCATGCGCATAGGGGATAAGATGTAAGCACCCTTGTACAAGAACAGCAGCCGAAAACTGAATGTGTGATATTAGTTCTCTTACATGTGTGCAAGTGCATACATGTGAATACATTATGTTATTTCATATTACTAAGTATATAACGGATCGGGAAGTTACAGTCAAGACATGATTAGCAAGCTAAAATTGATTTTAAATTATATGTATATGATTGATACCATTTCTGAAGGATTTGGAGGTCTTATCAAGCAAAACCATGATGTTTTGCTGAAATTAATATAAATAGGGTTTCTAATAAAAAAATATGTATATGTGCATGCAGGTGTGGAACATCAATATATAGTTACATGAAACTTCTTAGAATCCAACTTACTGAAATTATAGTCAGAGCTGATGGTACTATCATTTAAGAACTTTTTTTATAAACTCTTTTATTTTAAATTGCATAAAAAGAAAGAGATAATATTTATACTCGTCTTGGTCAAGTATTTTTGAACGTTCATTAAAGTGGTAGGAACTCACACATAATTTCATACGTAATTATCTAATTATTTAAATTATGAATAATATTATTCACTATTTTGCCTTTGCTGTGTTAAAAATATCTCATTTCCAATCGATCGCATTTATTTAACTTTTGTTTAATTTAATGAATTAGTACAACAATCGGTTCATATGGGTAACAAACTTCTTCACTGATATTATACCTATACTTATTGGGAAATCACAAGAAAAAATAATTTCTATTGTTAGCATTATCGGGTATATAGTGTTGCTCTAAGTTACCAATAAAGTCAAGAATTTATTAAATGTACAAAGTTATATTAAATCTCTATGTATTCGGTTAACGTTTGACCGTTGAAAGTTGAATATTATATACGTAAATAATAAGATGGGTGTAATGCTGACATAGAACACGTGCAAAGCAAGATGCCGGAGCACGAATTTTAGTTGATGAGAAGCTATGCTAACAGCTATTCCGAAAGCTATTCAGACATTGGTACGTTTTCAAAAATGGATTAATGCGTGTCTCGAATACATTATCATGAAAATGGCAACACTCGCTTCATTGTCGGTTTGCATACGTACATATGTATATTATATCTGCACACTCTACTGAAAAAGTATGTTTAATTTGTTACCAATATTGCAGAACTCTCACAATTCCAAGCCGAACTGAATAAATGTCGAATTTATATATACAAGTAACTAAATTAATTAATTTAAAAAAATAATAAAAGTTAATTTTATAATTGCGGTCGTCCCTCGGCAGGAATGTCTCCGGTGTATTTCTAATTGAAATTCCTTTGCAAATCTAGATATGATTATATTGAAACAATAATCAAAAATTCAGATTATGTATTAAATTTCATTAAAACTCTCACTTGTAACATCTTGAACAAATCGAACGACCCATTAATATCACTACCGACGGGTGTAGTTCTAAAACGGAAATTCAGTAAATTTTCGATCTTAACTGGCTGCTGGAAATCGAATGTCGAACTTCACATTATCATAATGGGTTCTTCAACTCCGCCGACAGTTTCGTTGAGTTTTGAAACAAAGTATTAGAAAACGACTGCAAATGCAAATATTCTTTAGTGATTTAATGTACATTTTTCATAATATAGTGAACATTTTTAATTACTTTATTGCAATTAAAATACAAGGCAGGTTTTATTTATTGAAAACCCCTTTGTTTGTATTCATATTTTGTCCCAAAAATTAATGTATTAGAAAAGATAAAAAAAATCTACAATTAATCTGAAGCTTGCTTCACCGCTTTTAGAAAAATTAGCTTAATTTTTTTTTATTGTATTCAAATTAATTTTCTATAATTTTCCATGTTGTTCAATCAGGACTCGATCCCGTAAGCTTCCGCATGTAAAAATACCAAATAAAAATTAATTTGGCTACCAAAGAGATAATGTCTACGCTGACGGTCGAATGCACTATGGTTTCAGAAATTTTTGTAGATAGCCCCACGACTGTAAGTTGCTAAATATATCAATTTGACGTATTGAGCCTAGTATTGTATTGTGTTATCAATTTGATGACCTTTGTAAGTGTTATACATGCAATACCAAATACTCAATTTATCAAATATACAATCGCAAAAGCCTATTGCATCGGCGCATAATATCACATATTCCCTCTTTCTATCCAATTGGAATGTAAACAAACTCAGCTTTTATTGTAAATTCAAAAATATTTAGTGTTCGCTCACAATCTGGAGTAATTATGAAATAAGTTACCTTCTAGCTTCCACAGTGAACCAAAGAAGACTAAATATGAAACTTATTCAAATTCCTTAATATTGCAGTTGAGAGCGTTCACCAATCTCACATTCTAATGTTGTAGCAGCGGCAAATCGGGGAGCATCTGAGGTGGAAAAGGCACACCACTGTGTAAATAAAAAAAACGAATGTTTTAATTTTAAACGGTAGTTGCTTCAGCAGGTAATATTAATGAAATTGTTGTAGTTTTAATACAATTAAATATTCGATTCTCTTTCAATGAAATATTGCACTAAAATTGCAATTAAGAACGATTGTTGTATTACCTGCTCGTAATGAAATTCCATAATTTCCTCTAAAAATCCCAACAAATCCCAATTCAGAAATTTTATGAAAAATGCGGTATTTTGAGCGCTCTCACGAAATAAAGAGTTTATTATCTAGGCATCTTTGGTTCACTGTCAGAGCTAGAAGGTAACTTATTTCAGAAATACGGTATCGAAAAGTCGCTTTTAATTTTCGATCTTATTTTCGCCGCTTTTTGTGTTTCACAGCTACATATATCACATGCATTTTGATCGTGGTCCGATAAAACTACATGATTTAAAAAGGGTTGAAACTGTCAGATGTATGGGCATGGAGAACGCTGTTGTTTCTTTAAACCAAATTGTGCAAACTGTGCTAGAAAGCACAAAACTTCTGATTATTCCAGTGCGGACAGAGTGCGGTGTGCCAACTGCAATAACAATCACAAGTCATATGACGCCACTTGTCCCAATCGTGCTATGTATTTGCAAATCAAAGAGAAATATAACCGTTCCCCAGCACCACATTCTCGGATTTTGCAAAAACCGCATATGTAAGAGAAATTAGACTTATCCCATTCAAAATTTAAACCGCTCTCCGGAGATCGTACAACGAGCTCAGCAGAGACAAGAACAACAACATCCCATAATTTGTGACAATCGAATAGCTCAACAGCAGAACGTCGAAATATCAATAACTTCTTTACTGAGAAGGAGATAACTGAGTTAACTTTTGAGCTTACACTTAAATTAAGAGACTGTACAACTAAATATGAGCAATTTAATGTAATCGCACAATTAGAAATTAAGTTTATGTACTCTACTCAAAAATAATGCATTCTCTTTTTCTTCTTTGGCGTAGGCACCGCTTATGCGACTATAGCCTCTTCAACAAATGCGCGCCACTCGTTTCTTCTCTTTGCTGTTTGGCGCCAGTTAGAAATATCAAATGATGCCAGGTGGCTTCCACCTGATCCCTCCAACGGAGTGGAGGTCTTCCTCTTCCTCGGCTTCCGCCAACGGGTACTCCATCGAATACTTTCAAAGCTGGAGCGCCATGACCTAGACATTCGCTGAACTATGTAAATGTCGTCGTAAAGCTCGTACAGCTCATCGTTCCATCGTCTGCGATATTCGCCGTTGCCAACGCACAAAGGACCATACATCTTCCGCAAAACCTTTCTCTCGAAAACTCCTAAAACCGACTCATCGGATGAAGTCATCATCCAGGCTTCTGCACCATATGTCAGGACGGGAATGATGAGCGACTTGTAGAGTTACGTTTTGGTTCGTCTAGAGAGGACTTTACTTTTCAATTGCCTACTCAGTCCAAAGTAGCACCTGTTGGCAAGAGTGGTTCTGCGTTGAATTTCAAGGCAGACATTGTTGATGTTGGTTCCCAGATACACGAAATTATCTACGACTTCGAAGTTGTGACTGTCAACAGTGACGTGGGAGCCAAGTCGCGAGTGCGATGACTGTTTATTTAATGACAGGAGATATTTTTTCTCACCTCGTTCACTACCAGGCCCATTCGCTTCGCTTCTTTGTTTAATCTGGAGAACGCCAAACTTACGGTACGATTGTTATGACCAATTATATCAATATCATCGGCATACGCCAACAATTGCACACTCTTGTAAAAGATTGTGCCTGGCCTATTTAGCTCTGCAGCTCATCTTATTATTTTCTCCAGCAGCAAATTGAAGAAATCACACGATAAAGAGTCTCCTTGTCTGAAACCTCGTTTGGTATCTAACGGCTCGTAGAGGTCCTTCCCAATTGTGACTGCGCTTCTGGTATTATCCAGGGTCAGGTTACAAAGCCGTATGACCTAAACCTAAATGTAATATTCTGGAACTGCCATAGCATCCGCAATAAGTACATAGAATTTTTTAACTATTTAGATAAATATGATATCAAAATTTGTAGGCTCTCTAAAACGTGGCTCAAACACACAAATTGCCATATTAATTAAAAAAGTATGACATTTTCCATAATATCTAATATTAATATGGAAGCATCGGAATAGAAATAGTTTCCTTAGGTAATAAGAAATTAAACTTTTCAGTTCCTACTTTCTTGGTTGTCAAAATATCTCGGAGCTAAGGTACAAATATAAAAAACTTTTCAGCATCAGCGGATATTTTGTCTTTTACGGAGACTTTAATAGTAAGCATAGAGATTGGTGATGCTCGAGAGCAAACTCGTGGCGAAATATTCTTCTTAAATTCACCATATTCTTTCCAATATCAATTTCATATCCAAACCACCCTACATATGTACCTTCGTTTGGAAGGTTATCGGCTTCGAATATAGATTTAATACTCTGAAACATTCCCATGAATACAACTCAACCAATATCGCTTTACGAATTTAGTTCTGATCATCTGCCCGTCGAATTTTCTTTCAATTTAAGATTATCCCACTCTAGAAAATGTGAAATGAATTACAATAAAACTAATTGAAATGTTTTTCGTCGCTCTGTTAAAAATGCGCTGCTCAGTTTATCCACAGATCTGCAACAAATTAACTCACCTGGAGATATTGATAAAAAATGAGATGTCTTTTATGACAGCAGGTTGTAATTGGCAGCTCAGTACCGCTTATGACTCACAATACCAATTTCCTAAAGCTACCAAATTTTATCATAGAAAGTATAAAAGCAAGGAATTTTCACCTCAGGCAATGGAGTAGATACAGACAACGACCAGATTACGAATTAATAGCTTTCTACACTATAAAAAATCGAAATAAAATTTTCAAATACAGAAATGGTATTTGGAATAGAAAGCTAAGCTCACTTGAAAGTAGAAGTAAGCCTTTCTGGAACATTTGAAAAATACTGCGAAAAATACTGCGAAAAACACATTCAAATTCCACCCCTACGTACCAATGACAAGTTCATTATTAATAACAATGAAAAAGCAAACGTTCTTGCCAAAGAAATTTCTTGAAAATCATAAGGTATCAAGTTGGTACACCAATGCTAGATATTCTTGTTAATACGACCTTAACGGAATTTAATTCAATATCATCTGGCACACATCAGCCTGAATTCATTGATGGTAAATACGTTCATTATCTAATTCGTGAAACACCATTAAGGAAGTCAGCAGGACGTGATGATATCTAAATATTATGTTAAAATACCTACCTAAGGAAGCGGTACTATATATCACTTTCATTAGAAATTCTCGTTTTAAATTACAATATTTCCCCAGCACTTCGAAAACGGCTAAGAATGTACCAATTCTAACGCCGGGTAAGCCAGCTGATTATCGACCTATTATTTTTCTTAATAGTTTAAGCAAAATTTTTTTGGAAGTAATAAAACAAAAAATTTCTCAGTTTATAAATCTTAACCAAATAATCCCAAACTAACAGTACCACTACAATGTACCAGATTAAACATATCTCTTCCCATGTAAAATCAAACTTTATGAACAAAAGCTCAACTGGTCTTATACTACTGAGTGTTCAAAAAGTATTTGACTCAGTCTGGTATAATGGACTTATTTATAAATTAATTAAATTTCACTTTCCATATATTGCCAAAATAATTCAAAGTTTCCTGATCAATCGCTACTTTTGTGTGTGTTTATATAATTAATATTTGTTCATTGTCCAACTACCACCAGAAGTTCCCCAAGGATTAGTGCTTGGCCCCTTGCTATTCACACTTTACTGTTCTTATTTTCCAAAGTTTAAAAACTGCCATTATGCTGAACGTATATTTTATTCACATAAATCAGGCAATGGTATCGTTACAAAATTGCAAAGTTCTTTTCAAACTACATAAAAAAATGGAAAATTAAGCTAGAAAAAGAAGTCATTGTTATCTTCCAAGCTCTAGGATAAAGCTAGCAAATTATGAAGTACCATGGTCGACCACTGTCAAGTACTTTGGAGTAGTTTTTGATAAAAAAAAATTACATACAGTGTGCACATAATTAACAAATTGGTAATATAAAAACCATTTTTTCAAGCCATAATTTTATATGGTTCTCCATATATGGAGCACTGTTGCCAAATCACATTTAAAAAAACTGCAGGTATGGCAAAATAAAATCTTAAAAATGATGCTCGGACTTCCCTGGGGCTATTCTACTTGAAGACCTCATAATAATTCATGTATATTTCTAACAGATTCAGGATTCGTCGTGATATGTCTGAAAACTCATTGGTTTCTAATAAATACTAGAATTTGCATACTTATACATAATGTAAAACATATATAGTTTGTAAATTTATAGCAGAGGTTTTTTTTATATAGTAGTACTTTTCCTCTGAAATCACTTTTAATAAAATATAAGAAAATCTGTGATAACAAATATAAACTTACTAGCGAACCCCAGCGTGCTTCGCTACACCTATAAAAAATCATGAAATTTTGAATTTTCGTTTTTTATTTTGGAAAAGAAAGGAAAAAAAATTGATTTAAAATTTTTTTCCAAACTTTTTTCTATTAAAAAAAAATTTTTTTTTACATTGATTTTAATTTTCATTTTTTTACTCTTTCTCTCTCTCCTTCAACACAGCATACAACGTAATGTACGCGTATTTCGGAATTTTACATGTATTTGTTGTGTTGCATGTATTTTGTATGGGTAGCGACCAATGTTCACTAAAATGGTTATATCTCTGGAACGGCTGTACCAATCTCATGAAAACTTACACATCAACCTTTTCCTAATATCCCTTTACAATTCCTAAAAATTTGGTGTAATTTGATATAGTGGTTCTCAAATTATAGGCGTTCATCAAAATTTGCATCGATTTGTATATATATAGGTTAAAAAATTAAGGTCAAAACCCCCTTTTCTGTAAATTGTGCGAAACTTAAGTTAATAATGTAATTAATTCATATCATGACTTTGGTTACATTTACTGTTTTTTTTTCCATTTAATTGAATTTATATATTTTTTAAGACCGTTGGACCTTTTCCTGGGCTCCCACTTTCGAAGAAGGATGATCTGAAATTTCTTGTCATTAAATCATGTTGCTTGCAAAAAAAAAAAAACTGCAGATAAATGTTTGATGTTAAGGCCCTACCCGGTGTTAGAAATGTGCCTATCACATTACATAATAATATCAATTCGATTAAAGGCACGATTTTTACACCCATCCCAATCCACATTTCTGATGACGACATAATTGGAAGACCAAATGATCAAATGTTTACAAATTTATTCAAATCAGTGATAAGATTCGTAAGCCATCAGTTGCTATATTGTTAACCTTTGATAAATATACGCTCCCGGGAACAAGTGAGGTCACCTTGAGGATCCTTGACGTTCGTCCATATTTTTCTAACCCTATACGATATAAGGTAAGCCAATCAATTGGACACATTGCGAAACATGGTAAAAATACTCCAGCCTCCATTCACCTTGTCACAATAAATTCCTCTCGATTCACATAATACTTTTCAATAAAGCCCATCTTCCAAATAATCTCACAGCGCCTACTTTTTACATATATCTAACAGTATTATTCTGAATGATGGGTCACATACCCACTTCTCCACCTATTCTTCTTTTAGTCAATTGATATAAAGGTTTACGTCTCCCTCTTTTTTAATCCAAATCATCGTATCCTAGACTGGGCTAAATTTGAAAACGTCTGTTTTCTAACATATCTCTCAATTCTTCTAATCTAATCTAGAAACTTCCAGAATTAAAAAAAAATCATTCGATGTTAAGCTATTCGCTCTGTTTCAATACCATCTTCGAAACCAGTTATGTCTACCCCATTGTGATGGCACATGGATGTAGCAGTATTAAGACAAGATAAGCACCTGTATCTCAATCAATATCGTCGAATATAAGAAGTCACAAATTTTATTTTATCATTCAGCTAAAATTGCCAAATTGGCTTGCTTTCACAAATTCACCTCTTCCATATTTATTATTATAAGAAGGTTAACTGGACTGTCTTACTTCTCTTTCATCGCTTCATTAAATTCACATCGAGGTAAAATTCTATATCCATGTGATATATCTGAAGAATTTGCTCTATATTATTTCAATAACTCCTCCGATTCTCTTAGGAATTTTCTGTTGCTTGATGCTCTATTATTTCCTCTAACTATTTTACGCTAACACTCTATCCGCTAAGCTTTTATATTCCGATTTATCTCTTTTTGAATTTCGCACTACACTTTCCATTTTAAATTTAAAAAACCTGGCATAGATGAGATTTTCCATATTCTCAATAAAAATCTCTCTTTTTCCCCCTTTTCAAGCATTTTATCACATTATAACAACATAATAGAGCTCATATTCGGAAATCATATATCATTACTCTCTATGGATCTTGTTAAAGCTTTTGAAGTAAAATATACAATAATAATAATAATAATATCTTTCATGTAAGCGCTCTCTCATTGGCCCAGATTTACTGTTGAAGTAACATCAGTTTTAATTTTGTCGACTATGGGCTATGGGATTGAAATTTATGGCCCAATATCATATTGCTATTCGTCCTTCTCTTCGTGCCTTTCCTACATCGCCAATCAAGAATTTATTATCCGAATCTGGACTTCTTTCATTAAATAATATCATAGTCGATTCTATCTATAATCTCTATTTTGAATTCGTAACTGGCTCTAATCGTTTACTATTGAAGGATTTTTTCAGAATTGAATCACCTAAACGGGTGCCAAAGACCTACAATAGTTTTACCTTTCTCCTTTCTTGTTGCAGTAAAAGAGAATAATACGCCTATATAACATGACCTTATTTTTGATTTCTGTTCCGTCTTTATAACGGAAGTTTTTGCAATGTTTCATGCTTTTCTTTTTTCCAAGAGCAAAGGTAGAAATTTTATTTGAAGATAGTCTATCTTGCTTCAAATCCGTACAGAATTTCATCAATACTAACTAACTAACTGGTTTGTGCTGTCAGAGATATCTTAATTGCTTCTGCTTATAACTCAAATGACAATATAAAACTATTTGCATATGTACATATGTTAGTTATAAAAAAAGAAACAATTTGTTCAAAAGTGGGGAAGAGTCGGCTGTGTATGAATTGTAAATTAATTTTATCATATTTTCCTTCACAATTATTAATTTTAATTACTTAACTTTTATTATTAATTCTTTTACGCCCATTTACTAGCGATATAAATTCGATCATATTTTAAACCCTTAATATAATTTTGAAGTGGAATTTTATAATTAATTTTAGTATGTGAGTATTTTACCTCATTTGCTTTTTGTTGATTTTCGTTTCATTTCTCTACCAGCTAGAAATCATATAGCGTAAAGGGTTAATGACACATTAAGGAACAATAAAATCCCCTTTTCCAGATCCGCCTACATCAAACTAAAATTTCTACGCAAGAGTATGCCTGAAACACATGGCCAACATCGAAAAGGAAAATTGAAGCGCACAAATAGCAAAAGACCAAAACCCATTCCAAACGTAATTAATACTAAATGGTTTTTATGCAATTTTAATAAGATGTTTCATTAATTTAATTATTTATTCCGTAATTGTATTTAATTTCAAAAGTTAGAATGTAGTTTGAAACAAGAAAGAAGTGCTATCCACCACCATGCTGAAGTTTTTATACCTTTCATGAACATATCAAATTTATTGCAAAATGCAAAATTCGACTTCGATGATTACTAATTTGAATTTAAGTAGATAGAATACTAAAATTCAAAAACATCTTTGATGGATTTTAGACCTAATATATAATTCATTATATGTACGTATAATACCTTCTTTCATATTCTTACATGTTTTATTAAAGTAGTTATGACCCAAAATCACATATCTGAACAAATCGATTATATGGGAGTTATATGATATAGCCGATCTGACCGGTTTTGACAAATGATGAGTACATTAAATAATTTAACCACGTACTAAGCTTCGTTCATATATTTCAAAAATTGAGGGATTAGTTTGCGCTTAAACAGGCAAATGAAATCATTGTTTCTCTTCTACTTTTGATATTTACATAATAATTTTATCAGCTCGGTGATAGCAGGGGATCCTACACCCAAAGCATCCAACATACGAGATTTGAATATTTTCATATTCTAGTAATTTGTTTAACGTTATCAAATTAATATTATGCACAAACTTTGATAAAAATTTTCATATCCATATGTATGCAAAATCAAATAAAACAAGAAAAAAAGACAAATGAAATTTGTACTGAATATATAATATTGACAACGTTAATATGTTTTGTAATAAGCGGACACTTCTAAAGACAAATTGGTTGCTGAAAAGTAATATTTAAAACTATAACATATGGAGCGAGTATCAGGTATCGAGAGATTTTTAATTTAAATAGTTTAGGCATATATATATATATATATATATATATAAACATAATTCCACGCATAAGCTAATTAGATTCGAGCATAATCTTTAGCATAAGATATATTAATTTTGCTTGTTTAATTTATTGAGATTGATAAAATTAATTAATTTAGACCTGATTATCTGTCTGACTTAAAAGTGTTGATTTTTTTAGAGATCAATTTTAATTTTCACTAATACACAAGAAAGGGAAAAGTACTATAATTTTATAAAAGAGATAAAATAATAAAATTTGGTACATACGATCCCCAAGAAAGCTTATAATGCTTAAAATGATATATGTTTTTATAGCATCAAGTGAAAAAAAATGTATCTTTAAATCTTTAAAGTAACTTTTATAAGGCATGTTAAATTCCTAGTTGAGACACTCGCTTATAAATCATTCCTGTGCATGTTAAAGCAATCTGATACCTTCGATCTAATATGAATTGATCCCGCATTGGTTAATTCACACTAAGTTTTATTTGTTAAAACATTACTGATTCATCGAGGTTTTTTAATTTTTTATTTATTTTCATACGTTTGTTATAGCCATGTACTTCTAATATTGTTCAAGTTATTCATGTTGGAAAATCTTACAATTTAATTTTTGTAATATTAACACCTAATTCAAACCAGTTGCAAATAGACACATAAGCTTCTTATGCTATTTCTTCAGGAAAGTTCTTAAATTTTTAAAATTTACTGGTTGTCTTGCGACGCACCTAGGGCTTTAGGAGGCCTATTGTGATACCACTGGGACTGAAATCCCATTACACTAAATAGCTAATAAGAGCAACTTCCGACATATCATCAAGGAAACCGATGCCGATAGTTGCGAACCTTTTCCTGTACAATGCTTAACATCCGCATCCTTGCAATTTATGTAGAAGTCGATGTGTAGTAACCCTAGTCTAATGACGTGCCCACGAAGAAGGCAGTGGCCTGTTGTTAGTACTCCTATTGTAGTTCTTATATCATTTGTTACTTATTAAGCAAGTCGGTGATTGTTTCCAGCGCGATTTGGATATGTTTATCAAATTAATATTTAAAAAAAGCTATATATATATCCCTTTTTACTTGGATATAATTGTAAAGTGTTGCATAATCTAGCAAATTCATCTGCCTCGCAGTTACTGCGGATATCATTGTGCCCTGGAACCCATTGCAGATTTATTGTGTAGAATGATGATAACTCTGCTAAGAGACTAAGGCACTCTTTCAATATCTTTAATGTGATCTTAACGCTTGGATTTCTGTGTATATATAAATATCTCCTTGTCAGAACTGTCTCTTTAATTGCAACCATCTCCGCCTGGAAACAGTACAGTGATCTGGTAGGCGAAAGGCGATTCTGGTATCTAATGTTGCCGAAAAGTCACCGCCTCCTACTCGATTATCGAACTTTTATCCGTCCGTATAGATAGTAATCATTGCATATTTGTCCTTTTTTAAATTCTTTTTTGGAATGGAAAGCAGTTGTGAAGGGCGAATCTAAATGTAGTTCTAAGGAAGAAAAGGGAATTTTTAAATATGCCAGAATGTTTCTTATTACAGATTACTAATAGCGTAGATTTCCTCAGACTGAGTGTGAATTTCTTTTCTATAAGTCATAATCGCTGTTACAACTGCCGTATAAAGCCGATGCGTTATTCGCGTTGTCAAAACCCATTTATGCCGCCTGAATATCTCAAGTAGTTATCACTTGCCAATATATTTTTTGTAAAAGCAACACCTCTTTAAGCAGATTTTACTATATTTACCACCATTTTCCTAACAATGACAATTGAACCTTTAAATTACCAAACATTGGTATACAAATTGATAATATAAAAATGGGCGTTGACTGGTGCTAATGTTGACTACGCCGTTCCCCAGTTGAACATATACACAAAAGGTTGTTTTATTTTTTAAAACGATAAATAATGCAAAATGAAATCCTACGTGAAGTTTTCAACAATAGAAAAAAGTAGTGAGAGAAAATATTAAAAAAATAAAAACCGTAATCTGCTAAGCTGTGTAACTAGGGTTGCTAAATTGTTGTCAACTTTTAATACGTTCTTTCGAAATATATCACATTAAATAATTCCCTTCAAGGACAAAAATAAAAATCCGTCAAAGTAAGCGAGACAACGTTCTGCCTATGTACATGAAAAGTAGAACAAGCATCAATTTATACAGTGGTGAAATTTGTAGAACATATAATCTACCTTTATAGGAAATTTTATAATCAAAAATATACATCCTATCATCTTCATCATTATAATTTAAATCTACAGCTCTTTTGGAACTTTGGCCTGCTGAACGATCCGATTGCATGTTCCTCTGCCTTTTGTTGTCTCTTTTCAGTTTTTCATTTGGAGTTTCTTCGTCCATTCATCTTGGTTTTGGGTCTCCCTCTTACTTTGCTACTAAATACTTTGATGCATTACTTTTCTTTAAGCTCCTGCATCGTCCATCCTTATAACATAACCTCACCATCGTATTCGTTGCGTTAGCTGGTTCAGTACGTCATTCCAACTTATCCTTTATTCATCAGGTCCGATTCTGATTGAGACGAAAAATTTTCGGCGAATTTTTCTTCTGAAAGTTAGAAATTTTGTTTGTGCAATTTTGGCTCATTGTCCAATTTTCAGTCCATAGTTTAGATTGGTCGTACTACAGTCATATACAGTGATATCTTGAATGATTTGTTGAGTGGTTTTAACTTAAAAAATTTATAAGTGATGAGAATGGGTTCTTTCGTCGATTGTAACGCTCATATTATTTTGTCTGCTGTTAGATAGAAACCAAAATATGTGATTGTGCTTACGGCTTAAAATGCATATTTTTCAAGTTCGGCTATTATGTTTGCATGTCTTCCGCTCTGCATATAACCAACCATATATCTAGTTTTTTCTTTATTGATTTTTATGTTCGTAAAATTTTTTCATTGATTGTTTTATCGATAAGATTTGGTTTGATGTTGATATTTGGGCAATAGTTTTTCAGCATACCTTATGAGTCTGTTGTTAAGAACTTGTATAAGAATTTTGTACGTTATGTTGAGAAGCGATACACTACGATAGTTTTTGCTAATGGTTTTCCTCTCTTTTTATATATTTGTATTATAATTGCTGTACCCAGTCTTATAACCTTCCAATATTAGCGTGATTAATTAGATGGTGCATTCTTTTAAAATATAAGTCACATATTTTATAGTTCAACTGATATGATATTTTCTCCAAGTGATTTGTTGTGTTTTATGTGATGTAGAGCATTTAAATTTCGACTAGGGTAGGAGGTTGCATATCTTGTGATATATTATCTGTAATATTATTTTCTGTGGGAAATTGGCTATTTCATATAATTGATCTACGTCCATCAAACAACAACAAGCCTGTAAAGCACAACAATTTTGAAGCACACTTCTAGTCGAATGTGACCGTTTAAATTTGTTTAATAGACATGGTTTGAACATTACTTATATCGCGTACCAGATCCTTGGGCGTTTGTGATTTTCATAACAATTTATTTTTATAATGTTGGCCCAAGAAAGTACTGCTCAATATTTAATTACCAACAGAACATTACTAATACTGGCTTTTGAGTTTAATTATAGAAATATATTTAAAAAGTTATTGTATTTTTATAGTTAAACTGGATCCGAATCAAACAATTCCATTTTGTATCCATTCAATTTCGACATATGCAGATTTTTACAATTTATGCAGATTATCGAAAGAGCTTTGTACAATTTCAGAACATACAGTTTGGAACTGATATTTCAAGTGTTATTTTGTGTTATAAAAATAGTATAGCGATGGGGTATCAGAAAAGTATGATTTGGTGGTTAAAATGAACGAAGTATACACAAACATATCATTATTGAGAAAAATTATCAATTAATAGGAACAAAAGGAATTATATAACTTCATACCACTCCTTAAATTAAAAATCCTCCTTGCATTCTCCACACCATTTTAATGGGCCTCTCTCCCCCAACGCTTCCATTTAATTGACGTATTTGATTAGCAGTTTTTCCATTAAGTGCCATTGATGCATCGCTCTCTGCTACTTAGCTACGTACAAAGAACCTACACAATGTTGGCGCATGTGCGTGCGTATTAATGCGGAAAATTATAGCCAATACAATTGAATATTTTATGTACCTTAAGTTGACAGTTTTGAATTGAAGGCACAAGCTGCAACGCAAATAATTAAAGCACACGCAAAGGCTGTGGTTGGGTTGCATCAGTTCGTAAGGTAACGTCAAGTCACTGGCGACAGACTCATATCATTGCAGTAATCAGTAGAGTGTCGGTCAACTCTTCGTAGTGCAGAAAAATCAACAAAATTAATAAGAAACAAATATTATGTATACACATTTTATTTATTGTAATTGTCATGACAGCAAAGAAAAATACATTAGTTTGGTCATTAAGTACTTAATTTAAATTAAACAAATGAAGTTTCTTCACTTACTAAATTGCAAATAATTCAAACAAAGTATAAGTAAATGACCATAATTATTCCATGTTATGACTAAGAGTATACATATTAATATATATGTATATAAATATAAAAGAAAAGTTTTCTTCATTTATATAACAGATTTTTAAGAAAAAACAGACAGAACAGATGTCGCCAATGAAAATAATTTAAATCGGATGACATATATCTTTCGTACAGTTAACTGCTCCATTTGGAATAAGCATCTCATATTAAGTGAACCTTGATATTGAAAAATTTAATTTTCGCACTTAGAAAATCACACATAATTCACCTTATTTACTTACACTTTAAAATTTTTTGTAAATATGACGGATAATGAGAAACACATGTGTTCTTGTTTCTTTAAATATAATGAAGGAAACTATTATTTCTTTGACATAGCTGAGTAGCGAGGATTGGCTTATGAATCTTCATATGGCAAGGAAAAAAGGGTCAGTTAGTTAAAAGAACAGCAATGTTCTTCAAACTGGATACGTTGCTGGAAGTTTCTGGTAGCACTATAGACGTGATATCGTTTAAGTGAGACCACTCAAAGATTCCACCAGTCTAACCTAATCTAACAGCAACTACACTTTGATATCTATACATATAATTAATTATATATAAATATCTTTCGTATGACAGCCATACCTTACTGAACGGCTGATCCCATTTGGATTCTGTAAAAATTAGTCTTTTCGACCTCTGGGTGGAAGATTTTTCAATAAAAAAAAATATTCAAAATATTTTGCAAGAGACATATGAGAAATCATAGTTTCATAATGATGGCTTGTTTATAAAAATAAAAAGGAAAATACAGAGAAGACCTGCATAATATTACAAAAGCTTAGCACAATAGAAATATATACTAATTAAATTTTCGAACTTGGGTATTAATCTACGTGGAGTTAATAAGACTTAAGTTAAAAACAAATAAATAAACAAATTATGAAATAAATGAGATATTGCAATATAAATAAGAATCAAATTAAAGCGCGATAAGAAGGCTTGTTGCAGAAAATGCTTTTGATGCTGATTTTTAAATTAAGAAATTTAAAAACACTTTAATTAAAATAGTTTCTTGAGAAGAGTTGACACTGTTGCTGTTTCAAAACTTATACACAATTAGATAAAATTAATACAATATGAGCATGAATCTGAATGAGCTAGTAAGACTTGCAAAATCAAATTTTTTAGGAGAGTTGCCATCTGTTTAAAATTTTTACTCAAAATAATTGAAAGGCAGCTACTAATAACAATTTTATTTCAAGAGCATGGGTTTACATATTTACATTCATTCACATTCACCAACCTATATGCGTCCCACTGATGGGCAGTGGCCTCGGTTAGGCGAGAGGGAATGGGATAAAGCCCCCCCCCTTAAATGAAAATAAGAATTTAATTTCAAAAAGATATTTATAAAGAAAAATATTTTCTTCGAGCTTTCTGTTTCTGTTCTTCTCCAATAGGGCTTCTTAAATAAGTTTTTATTAATTTTAGTTTTGAAAATGATTGATCAACACTAGCTGTACTGTAGTCACAGGACCTTTCGATTTTGAGATTTTTCCGGGCAAATGTTTCATATATATCTTTTTTTTATAGATATAAACGTCTCTAGAACTATTTTAATAGATCAGTGTCATTTAAAACTTGTTTAGCTGGAAGCTGTTAAACACTGAAATTTGAAACAATTAATTAATATTGAGTCCAATACTCGATAAAATATGTTCACTCTGAAAGAACTTTCCGGATTTTGGACACGCTCATCTTCGTAAAGCTCTTCAAAATAGCGTTTACCTCCCTTTGACGAGATTTAGAAAAATCAAGTGCGACGAACTATTATTCTGCTACACTATTTACTTCCACTTTGAAATTTAGAAATTCATGTCGATACCTTAAAAGTTCTTCTAGACAAATTTTCAAACGTTTTAAGTCATTTGAATAATCGGTTGATTTAGACTGAAGTGCTTTAGAGGCAGTTTGTAGTCGGTAGTTTATAGAATTCGCAATGGAATCCACCATTTGCAGATACAAAAAAACAACAAATACGAAAAATCAAATATACAAATGACCAATTGTCAAAACAATCACTCAAAAAAATACACAGTCAGTAGAGATCTCATAAAAAGATCGCAAATCCGGAATTCTCCTTAGCTCCCCCATCGGCAGCGTCACAAAATAAGTACTTTATTGTTTAACAAAATGAGGAAACTTCCCCATCGTCAATGTAATAACTAAGATTGCTATAATTTTTTGAGTTCTTTTCTTATTTCGTTACTCCACATCGATCACTTATCGTTCATACTTTTTTTATCAATAATATAATTAAATATTATTAGAATACCCGTAATATTGCAGCCAAAGCTTAGCGTGGCTAACATACTGCGACAAAAAATGTAGAAACCAATGGATGTGGTTTAAAATTAATCAAAGTCTTTTTGTTAAGGATATGTTAAAATGCTTAACCATTAACTTGAAATGATATTATGGTCTTTAATTGCCCCACTACAATGGATTTTAAGCAGATTTTAATATATATATATAGATATATATATATATATATATATATATGTATGTACAGATATATATACTTTTCAAATTAAAATAAAATACTCAGGTACAATTTCAAAAAATATTTGTGAACTCGTGATATCTTAGGCCGGGGCCCTCTAGGGTCGAAGGCCCGTTCCCAGCCCCGTTACTCTATACTTACGCCATCGGTACCAAACTCTTTTGCCGATCCAAGTATGAATGTCATTTTCTTTTGCGTAGAAAGGTCGAATGTTTCATGCAACCTTGAAAAAATTTTTGATTATTGTATGAAGTTATAAAATATAGACGAATCTATGTTCTCAATATTGCGTAAGAACTAAGTAATGCATTACATTTAAATAAAAAATGAGGCCCGCAGAATAAATATATATATGCATACATATTTTGGGCATCCAATCTTTTATTTGAGGTAAAGTAAAAATGATTGAATTTAAACTGTATGAAACTTTTCAAAAATTCTTAAGAATCTCTAGTTTTTACATTTTTTTAGATTTTTTGACAGTTTTACTGCGTATAACAACATTTTTTTAACTTTCTTATCTTAACTTCGGATTCTGACTTTGTGTGTATAGCATGCTTACTATACACATTCATAATTATTCATAATTTTTTTTTTCTAGGAGTGCTCGTGAAAATATATTTATTACTTGCTTTGGCTTTTTTGTTTTTGTTAGAGTGTGCCATCGATATTTTTGTATCTTTTGAACATTTCAGTGTTCGCCTCTGAGCTTAAATGCCAATCTAGCAATACCTATTAGATTTTAAAATAGTACTAGCGGATCCCAGCGTGCTTTGCTACACCTATGTATAAAAAATTAAGAAAATCTAACCGAAATTTTGAATCTCCAATTTTTTTTTGGAAGAAGAAACAAAAAAAAACACATACAACGTAATGTACACGTAATTTGGAATTTTCACATGTATTTGTTGTTGTTCCATGTATTTTGTATGGGTAGCGACCAATGTTCACTAAAATGGTCATATATCTGGAACAGCTGCGCCAATCTCTTGAAAACTTCCACATTAACCTCCTCCTAATAATCCTCTTTAACTCCTAAAAATTTGGTGTAATTTGATATAGTGGTTCTCAAGTTATAAGCGTTCATCAAAATTATGTATATCAATAATTATGTACATATGTAGATTATCAGTACCGAGGTATTTTGTTATTTCTGATTGGAGGAGATTTTTCAGATCCCATACCCTATTTACAATCACTTGGGCATCGCTTTCTCATTATAGCTCTACTCGAAACTCATGTGTGTAGGCTACCCAGAGGATATTTGGTCTAAAACCGCAAGTCGTGAACTGCTTGAACTGTATGTAAAGCAATCATTCCTCTCCATTTCCATTTTTCCCACTTGCGCAGACTTCTACACATGGCCGTTGGTGGAAGCATAGGAAGAGGAAGATCAGGTGGAGAACAACCTGGCTTCATTTGGTTAATTCAAACACCGCGACTTAAAACTGTAGAAATCTTCATTCACAGAAAATAATATAAGTAGCTTGCAGAAATGAATCAAAGGGGTATTAAGCGTTAAAAAGCTGATATAACTGTATGTCGTTATATTTAAACATGTGTAAATATATGTCCTTCTGTAGAAAATCTTTGTATATATGATTCAAAATCATAATGTTGAACAAGTTACTGACTTCATTGGCATGGGTGTCACAATGGACCCTAAGCTAGATTTTAGAAATCATATAAATTCTCCTACTAATAGGGCTAACGAAGTCCTAGCTTTCAATAAACGGTGGGCTAAAGAGTTTAATGACCCATATATTACCAAATTGCCAAAAGGTGAGGTGTTACTCGTTAGGCCCATTATGGAATATGGTTCCATCTAGATACTTTAGGCCCCTTTCCTTGTGTATGTGCAAAAAAATCTTTTGAAATGCACGACGAATTCAGGTATTTGTGTAACGATTTCAATTTTCGTTCTGCCGGCTTTCATCCTTCTGACTCACTTTTTTGTATAAAGAAATATTTACTGAGAGTTTTAAACTAAACCTTTTATTTCTCAACACTTCTTAATCGGAAATTACTTTATAGCAGCTTATTAGCAAATCTGTAGCTGCTTAGTGTAAGAGGCAAGCGTAACGTCGACCTTGATCGGTTTCGGATTCAGGACAGTCCGAACTGTACATGGTTTCAGTCGCCGGTCTGTTGAATTTTACGTTTATCCATCAGGCGTGCCCTCGGTCGGTTGGAGGTTGGACAACGCTGGGTTCGTCGTCCTCAAAAAAAAAAAAAAATCTTTGCATTCTACATATAAAAAAGCAGTCATTGTGGAACGAATTCATTATTGAAGCTAATTCAACTCCTTCACTTTTCCACAAACCTCAAGAATGACTTTTACTTTCCTTTCCAAAATCTTTTGTGCATATCTAAGACTAAAAACGAAATCATTTGAAATGTCATTAAACGTTAAATAGCTAACAAAAAACTATAAAATACATAATGACCCTTGTAAAGAGATTGTTTTTAATGTGTGTATTCCATGGTTATTTGTGTAAAGTCAAAGTAAAAAAAAAAAAGAATTTTGCTAAAAATCTGTTTTATGTTTTGACCTGGTCGCTCGCTAGTTTGGCGTTTTAATTCCTCCCCGCAGATGACAGTTACCTTCAATACGTCACTTTCACTTTCTGCTCTATATGAGATATATATATGGTACATATAATCATACAAGCCGAAAACAGAACTCTTAAAAAATGTCAGAATAGGACTGAAAATTAATGGTCTGGTATACAAATATACATACATATGTGGATATATATATACATCATGTCGTAAATAATCACTATCAACTAAAAGAGAGTAAAATCACTCGAATGCACACAATAGGAGCAAAATCGCCTAGACAGTTGTGGCTACATTGCAACGGTGTGCGCTAGTACCATATGTGACATTGCGTTCAGCGTAGGAATGTATGTAGATGCCTGAATTGTATCTTTGCTGACCTTTAAAACTAGTGAGATATGCAATCAAAATTTTAATTGCTTTTACGCATGACTTTTTAGACTCCGAATATTCGGTATTTAAAATCGCTGCGTTCAAACTCATCGTAAAGGTACATAAATTTTAAAATAATTAACTGCTTGTTGTAAGACAAATTTTATTTAAGACTGTATTTTAAATATTTACATTTTGATAATAATAATAAATTAAGGATAGTAAATTTAAAGAAAAAGAAATGTCTCTTTTACATTTTAGATTTCAATTGACACGATGATTAATTAATTTGTCAAGCGACGATATCCACTTGAGGTCTTCATTGATTGAATTATTTTCCTTGTGCAATGTGGAACATGCTAATTGATTTGTATAAAAAGTAAATATCTATTATAAATTCGTGTGATGATATGAAGACGTAAGCCATAGTCGTATCCAAGCTCACCGCCATGTTGCACACTTGTCCTGACATTAAATAATTCATTCGATTGCCTGTCATTTACTCGACTGTCTGCCTATTTGTCTGCCAGTTAATAGACAATGCCAAATTTATGGTATACACACTTAAATAAAATAGTGATGGTCATTGTGAAGTATAGTTGACAGTATACTGTCGTTCTGATTCTGAATCACACAAGCAGCAAAATATCAGAACGTCGTTAACATGTTTTGAAGAAGGATTACTCACATAGCATATACAAACAAAATTCCAAAAATACATAAAAATGACTTACTATAACTTATTTTTTTAGGCAAAGAAGATAATTTGAATTCTACCAGTATATACATACTAAAAATCGACGTTAATAAAAGTCAATAGTATTTATGATAAATATCGTCCTTAAGTTCTTTTGACCTCAGACAATAAATATTTGTGCATTAGTACATGATGGATATTTTTAGTTACAATATGAATATAAAAAGACTTCTTATAAATTCTATTAGATTGAAAAGTTGGCAATCAGTTTTTCCATATTTTATAAGAGATTTAAGTCTTTTTTATATTTTGAAATACAAGTTTTAAATATTATATAATATAAAGCGACTCTCTAAATTTAAACTTTTTATTTACGCTAATACTCAGTTTAAATAAAGAAATGTTATGAAAACCTAGTATTTTCAGAAAAAAAAAACGGTTCTTGTTTAAAATCTAATTAGGTTATATCGAGAGCTTGTACAAATATGTCAAAATATCGTTAACTGGATTAATTGCATTTATATTTTCGTATGAAAGCTGGTATGCACCTCACACGATAAACAAAATAATTAACAAAAAAAGTTTACAAAAACTTTACGTAGATATTTTTTTTTTAAATAGTGCACATCTCAAATGAAAAATTCTGCATTTTAACTGCTTCTTTCTAGAGTTTTAAAACGAAAACGAAAGCACGGTAACACAGGTTTTTAAGCGAAACGTATTAATTGTTCTCACATATCTTTCGTTACAAAAAAAAAACTAATTTTCAAAAGTATCAGAACAAGCTGCATAGAATAAAATATGCAACTATTCTTTCCTTAAATTCTTCAACTTCAAACGCAATTTTAAAAAAAATTCAAGATGCTACTTTATTTCCTCGATCATATCAAAAATTTTGAATGATCGTTTCAGAACATCTTGAGAAAAAATTACTTGTGATATTGAGAAAATTTTGATTTTTTCGGAAACAGTAGTAAAAGGAAAGCTTAAAATTACAATTTCGAAGTATCTTATTGCTACTAAGATTTCCTGAAATGATGAGCCTATTTTTGTTTGAGCTGCGTACCAAGCTTGAAGTGCATATAAAATTTGAGGTATGAGGTATTTTTGATTTCGAAGTTCATTTCTTTATAATAAGAAACCCAACGTTTACCCTCTTCCCGCCCAAATGACACAAGGTGCACCATCCGTATGACGTATGGAGTTTGCCGAGTCATGAAAGCAAAATTTTGTTAGGCGTAGTGTGTAAAACTACTCAGTTACAGAAAAAAAACTCATTAGTGGCATTAATTAGTGATCGAAAATATTTTCTAAACAATAACATGGTTTTATATTTGTTACGGCCAAGTTACTAAGTTATTTAATCGGTTTGTAATACAATGTTTGAATATTTTTTTTACTGAGGACAAATTGTTAATAAATAACAAGAACAGAATCGGACCCAGGGGGGCTACCTTGCAGAACATAAGAGGAAATATCAATTACGTCTGAAAAGGTATCTTTAAATAATACTCTTTGTGTTCTGTTAAAGAGATAGGAAGATATCCATTGAAGAATTATTACTCTGCCGAATACTTTACTAAAGGCATCCGTATTATTGCTTTCCTAAATCCATTTCAAAAATGAGTACCAAATTCAAGAAAATTAGGAAGAGTGTATTTCCCCTTGGAAATATTGAAAAATTTAATCGGGTAGTAATAATTGCTTCAAAAAGATTTGATATAGCAGTTATCTTCATGGCCCTCTATAATTTTCTATCAAAGATCTACTACCCTTTTTATTGAAATAAATTATAAACGATCTTTTCCATATCAAAAAAAAAACTTTATTTAGGAACGCATTAAAGAGGCTCGTTAAATTTTCGGCAGAATATACTATGTAGGAATCGTGTCAAGACCATACCTGAAAGAAATTTTTAAAGCCTTCAACTGATAAAACACATCTTCGGGAGAAACAATTGCGACCTTAATTGGGGTCTGCGTATAGAAATGCTCCTGACAAACAGAATTGCTTCTAGGTGAATTGATATAACTTTATAGATGATTGATTAATTTGACTTGAAAAATTGTGCAAGCCTATTCGAGGTATGAGAAAAGTCACTTTATGTAGTAAATCATTAAATATCTTAGAGTTACGTTCAATGCTCGTAATTAATATTGTACAGTAGTTTTAATTAGAGTTTATTTGCATAAAATATATTGCCTCTAATCAAGTTGAACCGGACTGTAACATTAAAGTGTGTTTAAATTTTAATTTTTATGTTAGTTCATGCATTTATATATATTTATATATTTACTACTTAACATAATATCGGCCGGAAATCGCTTCACGGTCAAATATATATGTGTGTACATATACTAATTTAATATAATAAGTTCAATAATTCCTTTCTGAATAGAACATATGTTCAGACATTTAAGCATTTTGTACCATTATTTTGTAGATGAACAAGTTAATCCTTTATTATTTACCTTTACAATGAATTTATATACCATTAGAATACACATACATACGTTAATAATTATTTTCTAAAAATATATGGTAATAGATGTGGTATGAAGCATTTTGCATTTGAGTTTATGTTTGCATGTTTGAATGATTCCTCCAGAAATCAAACATGGCCGTACTATTGTGCAGCTGACAGTCGCTTTCACTCTTCAGCCATATCTTCGCTTTCTCACCGTGAGTAGCCATTGTTGCCTTAGCAACGAATAGCACGCCACCACCATTACCGCCGTTTTCTCTCTTTGCTTACCTGACATACCTTTGTCTGGTAAACTGCGCTATGCATTTAAACTCAGCTGCGCCATCCATAACGTAGCTAGAATATAAATACTTTTATAGTTAAAGGGATCACAATACTGGTTAAAGTATTATTGTTGCACTACGCAAACACAATTCAATCTAACGAAAAACGGAAACCTTATCTTTGTGAAGTTGTGGCATTGCAAGAGATGAGTGTTGAATATTAATGTCAATGGCTTATATGTACGAGTATATACATATGTATATATAGGGTGTTTTGTTTTAAGGGTACATACCTCTATTCCTGCTCTCTGTTCTATTTGAATTTCTAGTAAGGATTTTGAAATGCCGGCCTATTTTATTTGTGCCTTTCCATAAATAACACAAATATTCGAGTTGGTGCAGCCAGTTTTAGTACGATTGCTGTAATAGCTAAGAGAGTTTTGGAAAAAAAGATTTATCTTTATAGTATCAGCCAAGTTTTTTAATGATTTGTTTCAATGAGGATTTTGGTAAAATAAAATAAGTTAAAGGTATTTATTTTTCAGAATTGCTTCATGAAGTTTGTGTTCGCTGCTTCTGGAACATTAATCTAATGTTTAGAACCGAGATGATTTTCGTCACAAATACCAATAAATCAAACAACTATCTCACAATATTTTTTTCATTGCATAACTTCCTTTAAAGTAAAAAGTATTTCACTTTGATAAGTATACCTACAGAACAGTAATTATCAAAACATGCGTACTACTTTACTCTACATACACAGCTCTGGACAAAGGCTTAACACACTTCCGATTAATACTAAAATAATACCGTTGCTTCTTATAGGAAAACAATTTTCAGAAAAAAACTATTGAAGAATATTATTACCAAAAGTTATTTATGCGCAAATCCTCACATAGTAAAATGTTTGTTAAAAGGATCCCAGGCAAATTCAATTTTATTCAGAACATAACAAAATTTCTAAAGCACTGCGTAGCAAAAAAGTTACTTATGAGAAAAAATATTGTTAGAATGGGTAAAGGAATTTTTTAAAGCATCTCCACACTCAACAATAATAGAAATCAGTCTGAAATTGAGCTTAAGCATACAACTGTGAAAACGTTTTAATGAATATAAAGTGCATAGTCGAGCCAACAGAAGGTAGCCGCTCATTCGAAAATAATTAGATCTATTTATGGACAGAAAAGATAAATCCCATAATTCGCATAGAAAAAAGCTGCTAAGAAAACAGGATCAAAAGAAAAATCCACGATTTACAAAAACACAGAAAACCATTGGGAAAATATTTGATTTCGAGATCCACGTATGGGATATATAATAATTTACCAATATAAAAATATAAAAGTTATTTAATTGTGAAACGGAGCACTACATTTTTAAATGCAATATAATACGGATTTTCCACGAGATCGTGAATTATATATTTCGTCCTCTCAATTATTATCGCGAATTACTCCGTTCGCACGGTACGATATTTGACTGTTTTCTATTTTGTAGGTTTGCTTTTTGTGTTTAATTTGTAAATGGAGGAGTAATATAACTTTTTGGTAAAAGTTTATAAAACGTTGAATTAAATTTATTATTTTATTCCATTAGAGAGTGAATTATAGAATTGAAAATAAAACCATTTACATTAAATTCCTGTTATTCCGATAAATTTACGATTTGGCTGTAATTAGAATGGTAATTGGATATTATTGGCACTCAAAAATTTTCGAGCTAAAATCATAATTTCTTATTCTTTCAAAACTCTTCAATTCATAGTATCATCACTCTATTGTAGTATCATAAGTTGGTGTTTGTTTTTCGTCCTTTCTTTAATCACATTCCTTAGAGTGAGCTGGAAATGGGAGAAGGCTATCCATCCAATTCTTTATTTAAAAAGGTGTATATGAGAGTTAAAATTGTGCGACATATAGCACAGTTTCTCACGGAAGTTAATTCTAGCGTAAAATTGTTTTAGTACCTGAATTTTATAGCTTAGTCACTTTCGTAAGGAGTGCTGCTGCGAATGCAAACAATATATTGTCAAAGTTTTCGATGCAACACTCGCTGGAATAATGACAATGGTTATTTGAGTATCCCCTACGCAAATTAAGAATAAGACTTACATATGTATTTGAAAAAAAACCTACATTAAGCATTCTTTTCCGTTTTAAAAAAATGATTGGATATCCCCATAAAATTAAAATAAATATAAAAAAATAAAAATAAAAATTTAAAAGGTCTAGGGCTTCTTATACAAATTTTTGAACTGTAGATCTCATTGCTGTACACTCGGTTATAATGGCCACCGTTGCATCGTAAAAATATTTATTGATTTATTTATTTATTTAATAATAAAAAATAGGTATTTTTAACAAGAACTTACATGACTACATACATTATAAGATATGTAACATACATATTAACTACACACAGATTAAACATTTCCTTACTTGTATTGATAGCTGTTGCTGATAATAATAAATACATCTTTAAAAATATGTGACCTTAAAGTAGAGTAGTCTGCCCTTACCTCACCTATTTGAATTTTTACTCACTAGCCTATTTGGAAATTATTATAAACGATTATAAACAATTTATAATTAGTATAACAAAAATAGTATTTCTGAGACCCAAAGAATAATTGAAAGTGGAATATTCTTAAAGAGTCGATCGCGTTTTTATTTTAAAATGCAATTGCTTATAATAATAGTTTGTATTTCCAAAGTTGTATAATTTTACTATTTTTTTATTTTGATATTAGTGATTTTGCTTAGTTAATATTTCAAACTCAAGGCTTAGTAATTTTTAAATTTTATTTTTAGTATTTATATTTCGACCTGAAACCTTTTTTTTGTCTAAATTCTTTCGCCTCACAGCACAATGGGGGTATTCTCTTAGTTTAGGAAATGCATGCTACGGTGCACGGATAGGAAATTTCCCCCCTATTCGTGCAAAGGCACAACAACAAAACACATGCAAAAAACATATGGTACGATAGGAAAAATATCCTATACCAAAACCTATGTATATTTATTCCCCACAGATAGCAAGAAGGAAAATGCAACCCTGTGAAGGGAAAAACAACCCTGTGCCTGTGTGGTTGTTATTGTTTCACTTGAATATGTCACAATTTTGCAACGGGTGTGCTCTCGATCTCTAACACAATTCCATAGGAAATATTTGCATAGTATGCATTTCCTAGACGAAGGGAATACCCCTAATATGTTTGTGCCGAGAAAACAATTTAGTTATAAAATGTTATTTAAATTTTTATAACCACTGTCCAAGTGATTAGTCACCGATTGTACAACGTATCTAAACAACTTAAATCTAAATTTTAATAATTTTTATGTTTGTATATACATAGCTAAACTTTTCAATATTTAGCTTTAAATATGAGTATAAAAGGAAACAATTCCATTATCCCGGGAAAAATTTAATTGAAAAAAAAAAACAAAAAAAATGTTAGATTATATCTTTTATATATTCTATGGATTATATCTGATCGATAATCAGTTGTATTAGATATATACTGTATTAAAGAGGGAAAATATAAAACTTCAAACGCTGTAAAAACTCACAGCCGTAACATTCTGATTAGAATATCAGTCTGTTTTTATTATATTTCTTTCCATTACATATTGCAGCTACTACATGACAGATGGTGCTAAGCGCGCAAACTCTTGAACCTGGTATGGAGGTAATGCATACAATAAATTACCAAAATCTAAATAATTATAATACCATTCTTCCCAATAGCTAAAGTTAAAAAAATAATTATAAAGAGTTCGATTGGACCAAGCTCCATCAATTATTCTACTATTGATTTTTAGACATACAAAGATCTTTTGAAATATATAAATTTGGTAGCTAATAGAAAATTGAATTGAGGGACAAAATTTCTGAAAACAGATATATATATAGTATTGTAATTGGCGCTTTAGTTGGCCATACTGTGTATTTCGTTCGGGATGAGCTAATTAACACAAAGTATTCGCCTCCATTTTCTTTTCTCCAATTTCACTTATATTTTGAAATTTACTTTCCCGAGTTTTTAGCGAGTTGAGATTTTGGCTTATTGGCGATTCCAAAAACTTAACTAATATACTTACCACTTCGCTTTTAACATCAATAAAATTTTAAAACAGATATATTTTTATTTTTACTCTAAATAAATGTAGCTACTTAAACACTGTTTATACTTGTATTATCAAATATACACACTATACATTATAAATATATTGAATATAAATTCAGCTAGAAATTACTTTCTCGAAAGCAAATTTTTTCCAAGTTTAAACGTGTCTGATAAAATACATCTTCAAATTCTCCGCTACATCATATTCGCTTTTGTGTTGATTGAAATACATTTTTTTTTTTTTTGGTATGTGTTGCTTTATATTAGTCATTTAAACCTTATGCACGCATTTCCGAACATGAAATACTAATTTCTTTGACGTATACAGCAATATTTTAATTTATAATATTTTAATTAGATTTCAAACTTCAGACCTATGTACTCTTTGATAGCGAAAGTCTTTTATATGTAGTCTACGAATTGCGTTGTAAATAATATGAGTAAATTAATGGCAATGGTGTATTATGTGAATATCCCAGTATAAAATTTATTCATCTACTCATACATAAATTTTAAAATTTACGATGTTATAACCTCACATTAAACCTGCAATGCATAACAACTATTTTTTTTTAACAATTCTCACCAGTTGCATTTATTTTTACAAACGTAAAATTTTAAAAGAAGAAATTTAAAAGCGACTAACATCTAAGAAAAAGTGTTTCTAGCACTAAAATGTTAAATTTACGAATACGAGATTTTTGGCAGAACATTGGTAGTTACTAAAATGAGGTATAATAAATATATCCATGCAACATAGAAATATATTTAGCTAACTATTTATATTTTTTTATACTCGAAAACTCCTTTCAATAAAACACACAAATATAAAATAGATTTTTATTTATATTTTACTATAATATTTATTTATTTCTTAACATGTAATATAAACCGGTAGTGATTTGAATGAATATGTTTAAAAATAAGTTAGATAAACACCGAAAATATTAATAATTTATACAATATTAACTAAATAGTAGTGACTACAACAGCTTGAATCACTAAGCATATCTGAAGATAAATCCCACGATGTAAGTGTGGCCTCGTGTTACGTATACTGAAGGTATACCGGATAGGATACACTCAGGATACATTCAGTATACGTATACGAAGTTGCACATATTCACAACAGTCGAGCGAGTATATCACCAAGTGTTTAATAACAAATTAGCAGCGAATTATGAAGGCGATTAAGAATTACGAACGCGATTACGATAACGATAATGAATACTGTTATGATTACGGCTAATGTTATTATTATAGCTGCGGTCACGATACTAACTGACTAACAAAATCAATTCGCGTGTGTTAACAAGGATACCATAATGTACGCGGCGCCTTTCATATACAAAAATTAACCATATTAAAACCAATTTTTATTATTCGTTTCAAATATTTTGTTTAAAAAATATATTATCGAAAGTAATTCAACAAAGATTTGTAGAAAAACAAATGGAAACCGGCACAGACTTTGAACATATGTGATATTTTCGAGTTATTAATATTTTAAACAAAAGCACACAGACAGACGTTGCTACGTTGACGTTTGGGTAGTAACTAATGAACATTGAAAACAAGGAAAGTGCAAGCGGTCATTGTTTCTGAATTTAATTGTCCTTCTTTCGCATGTTTCACTCAATCTCTTGTCCTTTTAACGCCTTGCCTTACATTAATTCCCTTTCACATTGCCTTCCTATACAAAATAAGGATATGCGTAGTAAGCCAAAGGGAGTGTAGAGAGCGGTGAATTGTTTACCGTAAGAGAGAGAATATAAAAAAAGTGGATATATCAAAAATAAGGACATAAGAGTGCAGGCAGTAAAGCCGTTATGATTTCTTGATCACATATTTACCTCTATCGACATATATTCTTTTTATTTTGTTTTTCGTGTTTTTATTTTATCTGATAGGTACGAACGGCAAAAATCTGTGGCTGGTGAAGCCTTAACTAAGTTTACGAGAGAGCTTATGATTAACCAGTGAATGAGAATTCTGAGAGTCATGACTGTTCCGTTTCCAAATCATCACACGCGGATAGTGAATAAGCATCAACAATCAACACACCGTCTGTTGCAAAGGACAGACAATTTAAATTATTGTTTATAACTACACGCTGTCGCAAAACCTAGCCCTGCTTTTTGTAATATTTGGTTAATGTTGATGTATTTTGATGAATCTTAGCAAATTATTTCCTTACTAGTATCAGTTTTGAGGGCTTACATGTATCGTTACTCATATATATGTATGTATACATGTGCACATACATGTATACATACAGTGGCGGAGAAAAGTCTACATACACCGCCTGTATTCGTTGTGTAGAAAGTACTATCACTTTGCTGAAAAATGTATTAAAACAAATCCATTCTCTAACATAAAAATAATGGTGAAAAAACGAAAAAACATCCTTGACAAAAGTCTACAAACACCACTGGTTTACTAGAAGTTATGTCGATATGCTGTGTTGTCATGGCGGTTAGGTACCCTTTTTACTATTTTTTTTTTAATTATGACTTCTAATTTGCTAGTATTGAATTTAGTTGTGGTTTAAACACATTAGCATCAACAATGGCTCCGCGAAAAGAAATATCCATTGACGTAAGAAACTAGGTAATTCAGCACAGAAAAGAGAAAAAATCGTATGGTTCGATTACAAAAATTTTAAACTTAAGTCCCCCAAAGGTACAGACCATTGAAAAAAGAAAATGGATCCACCGAAAATAAGCCGCGTGTTGTCCTCATGAAGAAACTAACTCGAAGAGATATCAGATTTATTCTGACGGAGGTGAACGATGCTCTTAAAGTTACTGCTTCAAAATTAGCCCAACACATCGCAAACTCATCAAAAAAGTGTGTCCATTTAAGAACAATTCGAAGAGCTCTGAACGATAACGGCTTCCACAGTAGAGCGCCACGTAAAAAAGCCTGTTATTTATAAACAAATTCGTAAACTGCACTAGGAGTTCGCTAAAGCACATTTAGACAAATGAATTTAGAATGTATTTTTGGCAAAAAGTTTTGTTTACAGACAAATTGAAGTTCAATATTCAATATTCGGCAGCGATGGAAGAGCAAAAATTTGAAGAAAAGAAAACACTGCACTCAACTCCAAAAATATAGTACCAACAGTGAAGCATGGTAGCGGCAACGTAATGGTTTGGGGAGCGGTTGCGCTATCTGGAGTTGGAAATATGGTTCGTTTGAAATATAAGTCATTGTTGAAGGTAATCTGAAGCCTTCGGTGGGCAGTTTGCAGATTGGCGCAGGCTGGATCTTTGAACAAGATAGCGATCCAAAGCACACGGTCCATATTGTTACGGATTGGCTGTTTTATCATGCTTCAAGGCAACTACACTTATCACCTCAAAGCCCAGATTTTAATGTTATTGAATATGGCTGGAAGATATTTGGGCGAAAAATTAGAAAAAATCAGATTTCCAGCTCAGCATTACTAAAAGAAGGTCTTATTGAAGCTTGGGACAGTAGTACTCCCTTATAATTGACAAATTTAGTAGCTTCGAGGCTACGAGAGATTCAAGCTTTTATTGATGCGAACGGTGGACCAACTAAATACTAAAAAGATCATGTTACCTGATGTTAACCAAAGTTTTTGCGCTAAGATAAGTTATGTATGTACTGTATGTAGACTTATGTTGTTGGATGTTGGATCTAGGTTTTTTTTTTGTCATAGCTTTACTATTTCATGTCAAAAAATCATTTTGTTTTTGTTTTTTATGATAAGAGAAAATAGTTGAGATAAACTGTATCGTTAAATTTTCCAATAAACCTTTTGGACTTTCAGTTCAACGAAAACAGGGGGTGTATGTAGACTTTTGTCCGCCACTGTATATATATATATATATATATATATATATATATATGTATGTATGTTTACTTTCCTTTTAATAGCATGAACAAAATTTTAGCAAATGTAAGGCGGTAGCAATTCAACCACTTGTTTCGCACACATAAACAAAAACGTATGGTATTTTCTGCTGTCTGCCAGACTCCATTAGATTCTAATGTAATTTGGATTTGTTCTTATTTAACGAGAGAAAATAAGAATGTGCTACTCTCTAATTGAAGATTTCAATGTGGAAGAGTATGTTTGTCGTGCTGCATTAAATAGAGCTGTTGCTATAAAAGTTGTTGATGGAGATACGGAAGCAGGAGGGCGTTTGGTAGTGGCTTCCGCTTTATTTATATTTTACAAGTCGAATTCGCTGAAAATAAATGTAAAGGTAAAGTTTAATTAATTTCGTTAAAAATTTTAATTTTAGTAAAATTTATTGGTTATTAAATAATTGATTTTAATGGCATAACGTGGGCTCGGTATTTAAATATTTTCTCAAAAAACCTGTACACAATAATATGAATATATGTTACACCACACTGATAACTAGGATATTTTCGTTGAAATCAGATTTCAATAGAAATGAAATATAACTCTTAATTTGAATTAACAATATCACACAATATTTTAAGATAACTGTAAATTATAAATAAAATAAAAATGTCAATTATATTCCTTTATAATTAAGTTCTCAATAATCACTGTTAAATACTTTTATTCTAAAAAACATACAATGTTTATAGTAAGCTTACTTGTGAGACAAATATCTCGCAATTAAACAGTATCTCCTAAATTTATTTCATTGCTATATTTTGTACTTTTTAATTACTTATAATTAATTAAGGTAAGATTTGAATTATTTATTTAACATAAGTTTTCTTCTACCAAAATGGGTTTAACAAAATAACATTTCAATACTTTATGGGTATCTCTTAAACTCTAATAATCGCCTTAATTGATATTGTTTTTTTTTTTCATAGACGCGAAAAATACATTTTGTTTTCATTTTGCTTAGTTATAAGATTAACAAACTCTGTGAAATCGTCGTAAATTACTTCTTTTATTGCTTATTTAAGAGTTTGGTTTATAGATGAGCAAATAACATAATATTTGTCTACCAAAAGCCATTTGCCATGGTAGTGAACGCCATCTTCAATAATCCCATTTCGATCTTCCATTGTCTTTGTTGTGCAAATGTATACCTTCGTATAACAGCTTTGCTAATCTTACTAATCACCCTTTGTTCAATCATCTAACCCCCACTCTCTTTACTTTACATCATGTATATATAAACATACCTTTTGCCATATATATGTAGTTATAAACATGCTCTTGCAAATACCCATCGATAAACGCAGGAGCTCCTCTATGCATTATAATATTTTTATTTGCAACCAAAACACCCACACGTCTTTGCATTTAATACGAAAGACCTTCGGGACTCATTGCGGTATGTTACGCCTTTAGAGCATTCTGCCTAAGCTCATGCCCACCCTATTAGCAATCGAAAGTCTTGCAACTTTATAGACCGTCAACTACTCCAACGATCTAATGCGTGAGATAAAATTCAAAATTTATAATATTACACAGTTTACCCAATATAAAGCGCAAACTTATGGGTTCGACGAGTACGTGCCATATTTGTCTATGTTCTTCGGTATGTATGCCCACACTTTCGCCCACTTTACTCAGCTGGCACTCAATGGTGGCTGAAAAACGGCAATCGACGAAGAATAAATGTGTTGTTTTCGTTCTTGTATAAGAAGATTTCATTGCGTAGCAGAACAACACAGAAAGTCAGCCACACGGCCTGCCTGTGATTTTCCAAAGCCAACCAGAAGTTCCCGAATTTACAGAAAACCTTAACAGGCACAACTAACATATTTATTTTATTTATTTTATTTGCGGTTCTCGTTTGAGCAGCGCAGCATCAACCCTGAGTAGCAGAAAGTTCGAGCAGGGCGAAGTGGCACTAAACTAGGGTAGAACGTCCACATAATGCGTGAAAAACTGTTTGTGGGGGTAAATCGGTGATCAGAAGTGGTTCACGCGGACACTTTATACACATTTGCATTGCGAAAACTAATGATATTTGTCGAAAGCGAATTTTCATTCGAAATTCATGTCCAATTCAGATTTGCTTGTTTTAAGACTGTTGGTGGTACTGTAAAAGCACCTTGAAAATTACATTGAATATATGCGCCCGTAATTGCTAGGCACCCAACTACTACACTACTGTTCTGTTCAGTGCATGCAAGTATGTTTGCAAAATTTAGCAGTTAAATGAAAACCGAAATCGAAAAAATGTAGACTGTGGAAAAATCTCGTACCAACAACAGTCAAATACAAAAACGTGACTTTATTGAAAAACTGTCATCACACAGATGGCAAAACAAATGAGCAGACAATATGGTCGACAGATGGAAGTGGGTGGAAGAAGAGAAATAATAAAATGAAAGAATATTGGAATACTTTCGTATACTTGCGTGGGCTGTATGGAGAAAACGTTTTCTGTCATTAATGCACCTCGAATATAACGCAAAATCTCAGTACAGTGTAATCTTCTAAGGATTTCCTAGATTTTGTAGAAGTTCGTGTTTTGTGATAAATAAATAAATTATATTTTACTTTTTATTACATTATATTTTAGAAAGATAATGTTTGAAATTTTTAGGCTAGCTATTGATGAGCTGAGAGACATTTTTTTCCATTCAAAATTGAAATGAAAATCGCTTCTATGGTTATAAAGAGCTACTAAAAGATCTTATTCATACTACTAAATTTGTAAGTCTAATATTTAGCTTTTCGATTATAACCAATGGTATTTAGTCGTCATATCGTAAAATCGACTATTTATCACAGAAAATGCTTCCATAATTTTATTTTCATCCATCGTCTTATTTCTCGTAACTATTCTACGCTGTTACAGACAAACGTTATACTCCCTTTGTGCATAGTAAAGTGGCTTTTTGAACGTCTGGAGACAATTGTTTTGTTGAAATTTCAACAAAAATTATCCGCATTGCTTTTATGCATTTGTATTTATATATATCAGCACAGCTGTTGATAATCTTCTGGCATGTGAATGAAATTTCATGTATATTTACAAACTTTCCACTTAACAAAAGGATCGTAGACACTTTAAAAATTATATTATATTGTAAAATACACTTCTCTTTACAAATAGATTTAAATTGCAATTCGTTTTCATTTAAATTTAAAGTGAAAAACAGCTTCTTAGGCTATAGATATTGCATAAATTAATCAAGAAAAATTACTATATTGTAAATATTCGCATATTTGATTTAGGGAACAGACAGTTATGACTATATCAATTCGTCTTGTCTTCTATAAAGTTTGAAGGATTTACATATGTAAGAATGTTAGATGTAAAAACGCAACTAACCAAGTGATATACAGCCGATTATAAAAGGGGGAAAAACAATGTTCACAGATGATGCTCACATTGGCATGAATAGCATTAAGAAAATATGAGAATAATAACAAATAGTAAAGAATGAAACGAAGAAAAGCAATAAATTAAAAAAAATTAAGAAAGTTTTTAAATTAGTTTCGTCAACTCCGACTATTTACAGCACCTCCAAAAGCCATTGAAAGTAATACACCCAAATAGCTTTGTAGAAAACCAAATTAGAAAGGCAATGTACGCATAGTAAACCACACCTTTTCATTTTTGCTGCTATTCACCAAGTAAACTTTCTTCCTAAACTTCTGGGATATTGCGTGAACAGTTGCGGTAAACTAGCTAAGCAGTATGCTATGGCAATAAGAAATGAAAATGTTTCAAATTTTCATATTCTATATTAATATCAAGAAATTGAGTAAAAAAAAATCAGAGTCAAAAAAGGACGTAATTAATTCCACTTCTATAGGATAAATAAAATGCATCACTTTCCAACTGCTATATGTGCTTACGTATATTTGTACATTTATTAAAAAAAAATATAGAAATATTACTAATAATTACTTATATAATAAATATATATATATATAAATTTCGATGTATTTCCTTTCTTCTTCTGGTATAAGCAACAAACAAAGAAATGGCAAAGAAATATAATAATCATAGGGATATAAATATACCAAATATACATAATTATTAAAGCTTTATAACCTCTGAAGGGATTTTTGGACCATCTCTAATTTGTGAAATACATTTGATGCCTCTTGAGCAGATGAACCTACCTAACGTTATTTTTAACACGCTTCAGAAATACACTCGAAGGGTTTGAGGGGCTATAAATATTAATAATGGGTGGATCTCTATGAGCTCAAAAAGTCAGCATGATAATATTTTTTCTTAGAAAATAAGGTCATGTGAAATATGTTGCGTAATAAACACCCACAAAAGCACATGTTCAAATACTTTAATTTAAAGTTGCCGAAAACAAATTTAAATAATATCTTAAATGCGACTTTTATAAAGCTCAGTTTTACAGTATAAAATTTATTGATATTTTACTATGGGATACACGTACATAAACCTCTTTTTGAAATTACTTTAAATTTATTTACGTAATTTCGTGAATTTTTTCAATGAACACATTTTACTTATAGAAATATGTATATATACGTTGACTAACTTTATTTACTCAAATTAAGAGCAGGCCTATCCCAATAACGCAATCAAGTAAAACAAAATCCGCCTGAAGATACGTTGGCATTAACTGTACTACTGTTCTATTTTAAATATACTATCTACGTTGTTGTGATATTATTGTAATAATTCTTAACTTTTTCTTTTTCTTCATTTCACAATTCGTTATTTTATAACATAAGTGTTATTGCATAGTCGTTATTGCATCTACTTATATGTATATATGTGCTACTTAAGCATACACAAGTTTGAGACAAAGGGCTTTCAGAGAAAAGTAGGCCTGCGCCAATAATCTATCAAAAGCACCACCTCTGATACAATTTCGCTAATTCGAATGATTTTTTTCTATGTGAGTTCGTTATTCGCTGAGAGAATGCGTGTTGAATCAGAAATAAATAAAAAAGAGAAATAAATGAGAATAAAAAATATGTCCCAATGAAAAACCGTGGATTAAATTTTTGGAAAGCAGTGAATCTAGTGTCTCACTAGAATCTAGTGACTGCACTAATTTGGGGTTACATTCTTTCAGACTCTTAGACGTTTTTCACAGGCAGACAAAACAAGTTGATTAAACTATGTCTCTTTTATTATCTTAACGAAAAATACTCAATAATTTATTAATTTTTTAAATGGATTTTTTTATATTTTTATTTCAACACATCAGTATCATAAAGTAAATGTGATACATAACATTCGAAGAAATGGAATCTTTCATACATGAAGTGCTTAATTGTTAAGATTTAATGAATGAACTGACTTAGCCTGACGGTGCTTTTTTATTAAAAATCTAAGATTCGTTTCGGTCCGAAATTAGTCCTTTCCTATGAAAAATTATAATTATTTTTGCTCTACATGTGGGGAAGATTTGATTTAAATTTGTTTAATCGAACAAAAATTTTGAAATCAAAAAAATTAAAATCAATTTATTTTAATTTATACATATTTAGCCGTTTTTTATATGAAACTATTCTGGCAACGAAATAACGGAGTGGCTAGCTACTGCCAATTTCCAAAATTATGCAATAGAAAAATTAGCGGGTTCTAAAAGGCCAATTAAACAACATATGTACATACACATCAATGTCAACCCCTCCGAGCACATTTCTGGCATGAAATAAAATGCTCCTGATATAAAACTTATATACTTACATACTTATCTATATATATATAATATATATAACTGAGACAGGCACCGGTGCACCGCTATTACAATTACACCGCATTTATACTATAACAGTTTCATAAACCAATATCTCACTTCAAAAAATTATGCGGTAGTTTTTTACTCACTTACTGTTGCGGTTTTGTTCTTTAGGATATTTTAGACATACGCACAACCAACGCATGCAATTTGCTTTTGAAAAAACAACCCATAAAATGAATATGTATAGTGCGTTGTTGATCGAGCCTCAGCTAATTTTTTGCATGTGAATTTTTTTACAATTATATATATATATATGCATTTATATGAGTGTATATATGTCATGCAAAAGTTTTCGGGCACGTTAACAACATAAAATAGAATTAATACTATTGATAGATCTTTTTGGGCAACAGTAATTTGCACTGCAAGAAAAATACATAAACATTTAAGCCTGCAGCCTTAACCCTAGTTTAGTCAAATGAAAAGGACATAGTATTTAGTATTACACTATATTTTTCTTTTTGTAAATCGGAGTTTGCTGATTCATAAATTTTTTATTTTTTATGTATTTTTTTTCTATGTTGAGGTTTGTAACTGTGTATGCCTTAGAGTAAAATATTTATAACTTTACCCTAATGGAAAATTTTTTTCTTTTGCACCTTTTCTTCAAATTCAAGACAATGTTTGAAAGGATTTTATCATATTTCTGTAATGTATTTCAACGGCACTTTACATTTCGATTGAAAAAATTTGCAATTTTAAAATTTAGTAAAACATTAGTCAAATGCTATAAGCTTATGTGTGCATCGGTGAACTTTTTCTTTTAATTATGCCTAAAATATAAAAGAATTGAATTTTAACTCAATAAATTTAACATTATGCCCGTTATAATCCAATAATACATAACATAAATTTTTGAAAATAACATTAAAATACGTACATATATATATAATCTATATATATATAAATCAATGCAAATTTTGATGAACGCTTATAACATGAGAACCACCAAACCAAATTACACAAAATTTTTAAGAGTTATAAAGGGATATTAGGAGAAAGTTAATATGTGTGTTTTCATGAGATTGACGCAGCCGTTTCAGAGATATGACCATTTTAATGAAAATTGGTCGCTACCAATACAGACATGCAACAACTACAAATACATGTAAAATTCCAAAATACACATACATTTCATTGTATGTGGTATTGAAAGATAGAGAGGAAGATATAAAAAAAATTGTGGTTTAAGAATAAAAATTTTTCGATTAAACAAATATTTTGATATTTCTTCATGCAAAGCTAGCAGTTTACATTAGATTTTCTTGATTTGTGTTATAGGTGTAGCAAAGCACGCTGGGGTCCGCTAGTAAAATTATAAAAGTCAATGATGGACAAATTGTATTCAAAATTTTATAAATTGAATTTACTTCATAACTCTGACTACAAAATATGACCGATATAAAACATTTCTTATAACTGTAATCTAATACCCAAAAATTAATCAATACATAAAACTTTAGAAAGTAATTGGGTGCTTCGCAGTCAATTAAATTGAGTCATAAGTACGTATTTGTGAAATTAAAAAAGGGAAAAGGTATTGATGACAAAAATTGAAAAATATATGTATGTATGCATAGATGACGGCTGCAATAGCAGAGTGGTTAACAGTGCGTATTGCCTGATAGTCAGATGGCCATTGTTCGAGTCCTGGTCCTACAAATATATAATGATAGAAAATTCATTTTTCTACTTTCGGCATGAAATAAAACCTCCTCATACAAATCCATCAGTCGCTCGAAGGCGGCTTAGTATAAACTTGTAGGTTCCTCCGTTTATTGGAAAGACATTAAGATGCACACCGCAAATTGGATTAGGAGCTCGGCCGAAAATCGCTTCAGTGGTTACAAAGAGCAAATATATATATATATTTATATGTACATTTGTTTGACAGACATTTAACATTCATTTATTCAAAAGCGAACACATATATATACATGAACATACATGAATGTGAGTGGGAGAGCATTCATGCTTTCGAAGAGGGAATTTTTCAACAACAAGTATAGAGAGAGTGCGAGCCACTCTCAAATGATTCAGGCGTTCTTGATAAAATTAAATGTAGCAGAGAGTTAGATCTCCCAATATTTGCAGTGATCGTTTTACTATCAAGCACCTGTATTTTGCCAACAGCAAAACCAGTTTTTATTAGTGCTTCACAGCTGATCGAATAACTCAATGAACCACATTCCCACGCATTTACATATAGAAAATACATAATTTTCACAGAAAATTTTTCTTAGATTTTACATATAACACACTCACACAATTGTAAAAATGACAACACAGAAGTTATTAACAGAAAAGGATATGCGGCAAAAAATAGCAACAAATTAGATTTATGGTAAAAAAAAGTAAATATTTTTAACTAATTTTTATAGTTAAGAATTCTTAAAATTTAAACACACTCATACTCACATGTCTTTGATTTTATGGGGCAGTTTCATCAAAGTAATTAGTTGTCCTTTTATTATCATATCAGTGATTGCAGCAAACCATCCAAATAATATCAACAACAAAATAAGTCTTAAGGAGATAACCATTCAGCACTCACTAAAGGTCAAAAAATTTAATTCACTTTTTGTAACAATTGTTCATTTAATTTAATTTGCTTTTGTTTGTTATTATTTTTAATATTTGTCTCTGCTTTACTATTTACAATACTTGTGCTTATAGTTATCATTCTTGCTTTTCCTTTATGTTGCTTTGCAATAGTGTATTTCAATTGTATTTTCAACTTTAATTTCCAGCTTTTTTCTTGCTTTTGACTTCTTAGTAGGTAAATCAGCAAACTTTAGAATTTGTTGCAGGAACGACAAATATGTATGTATTTCATGTGTGCTTTTTGCGGATGTTCGCTCCTTTCAACGTTTAACGTACATTTGAGCTGCTTTCGCAGTCGCGTGTCCAAAACTCGCATGGCAGTTAGTCCGTAGCGACAGAAGCATCATCAGCAGTTACCGATATTCGACATGCGCTCGATTTATTTTGCACATGTATGTACGCGTGTACGGGCGTAATGCTGTCGAGAAACAGTAGCTGGCTAGCCTCAAAACGGCAATCGACAATTGACGAAGAAGAGGTCTGGCGGCGGTCTCATGCGCGTATCTCACAAATATTCGTAACGTTTTGAAAGTGAAAAAGCAAAAAGCTAATGGCAAGGAGTGAAGAGTTACGTTGTTGGGTGTCGTTGCTATTGTTATTATTGTGTTCATTGTACATGTATATACAACGTAGGTGTACGGCTGCCCACCGACGTACACTAATACCATCAGAAGTCTTATGTGAACATGAAATCGGTATCGCGTTTGTGTGTATTTATATGTTTACAGTTTTCTACATCGGCTTGATGTTGTGCTTGTATGTATGCATCCACAATATGTGTGTAAGAGCGCACATGTATACAAGCCTACAAGAAACAATAGAAATTTCCCTTCACCTATCGGTTCATTCGATATGAAATTTCCCACATTGGACATTTTCTTTTGGTAGTAAGTTGGCTACACGGATACAATGTTTATATAACAATAAAAACCAGAGTGTTATACGCTGAATTTTTATGCGAAATTTAAATTAATTTTATTAGAATTTGCTCAAAAGTCTTTTTATCGGTGACTACCTAATCTGCCAACTTTATACAAAGCCGCGTTTGTTGTAGGAAATTTCAGTAGTCATACAGTTGTACTGGGATATTTAGTTTCCAAAGTTGTCGCGAAAGTTCTTCTCAATGCTTTTTGTGCAGAAAAAGTTTACATTTAGCGCTTTTGTTAAATGTACGTTATGCAGCGAGCACATGAGTGTTTATAGATACAGATATATAAAAATCATTTTTATTCAAACTATATATGTATGTTACATACTCGTACATATGTGCGTTAATTTAAACATCTTCCAATTGGAAGTAGTATCCACCCTCTAACCGGCTTTTTTAGTACAAACCCTATACCGCTTGTATATGTGCAAGTAAATATGAATATAAATAAATAAATATGTATGTATATACATACATATATGTATAAACCTTTATATTTATAAAGAGCGCAAATACTGGTATCAAATGCATTTTACAAATAATTGTATTTATTATTCTGAAATATAGCTTTTGAATTTTTACCAACATCTATATTTTTCAATAAGTGTGCAAATAAATAAATATACAAAATACATTTACATACTTCGTTTATGTAAAAGTATTTGATAAGCTTGCAGTCACACATTTTTTCCTATACTAGCGATTTATATTAAATTTTTACTAAAACCAATCTTTTAAATGCTAGAATATATTATTTCAAAAATGATGAATTTCAAGAGAAGCTCATCTCTTGGTATCTACGACCAGCTGTCGATTAATAAATGATATGTTCTGTTCAGTCATTTTCTGAACTGACATTTTATTTCTTAAGAATTCATTATTAAAAAATTTAGAGTTGCAATTGAAGTACACTGAAAATCAGACAGCTTTAATTGGAGTCCACGTGCGACCTCGCAAAAAACAACCCACTACTCTCTCATTAAGTTATTATCCGAGCAAGATACAATATATCATTGATATAAAATTCCAGAAACATATCCAGGACCAAAGCCGAATTTCATGTTTTCATTGGGGGTATTTATGTCGACTTATTAAAGCAGTGTGCAGTCCTCTATTATATGTTTATTTACTTTGACAGTGAATCGTCTGTTTTATAAGTAGGATTCACGCATATCATGGAATAATTAGGTAATAGTTTTTTTTAAATTTTACGAATAACTCCATCATGTCACACTTTGTCAAAATCTTGATCCACATCGATATCAATACTCTCTGAACTAGGAAGCCTTTCTTATTTGATTATTTAACGATGTACTTGTTCAAATATTCCGTATTTTTTCGCGGAAGCCAAACTGATGTGTAAGAATAATGTAATTTTCATAAACAAAGTGAGAAATTTTTTATAGCAGATCTTTTTTGAAAAGTTTCGGAAGGCAAGACTAAGACTGACTGGCTATATGATGACGACAGTGTTGCGTCTTCACCTGGTTTAGCTATCATAATTATCTGCTACTTTTTAGTGACGTGGTGTGAGATGATCGCATCCAGGAGACTTTTTTGAATCTAGGACGACAATAATCTCTTTAGCTCTGAAACAAATGTTCCCCAAGAAGCATTAGAGGCGGAGGTGCATTATATTTAGCAGTGTTTGGCTTGAATACTATACTGAGATACTCTGTAAAACAAGTTGCTTTTTATTTTTCAGTTTTTGTCCAGGAACCGATACGTGGTCTCAGCGGTGCTTCCCTATTTACTGGTGACTTAAGATTTTTCTTAGCTTACCAAAGCAATTTTTTGGTAGAAACGTTTGAAGATAAGGGCGATAGGTGATTTTTTATAGTTTATCTTCCTCGTATCTTAATAGCATTTTTAACCGTTTCTATGCCATCTTAAGTCGGACTTTTACATCGGGTCATCGTTGAGCTATTGTTGAATACAAGTACTTCGTTATCAATGTAAGTCTCACTCTCTATTTCGGGATTAATGTTTATGTAAGGGCTTATTTATTTTTAATTTTTCGTCAAATTACTTCTAGATGCCGTAAAAGGAAAATGATATTTTTTGCTGTTCATTCAATCTAATAATTACTGGAAGTGATCAGAAGATAAATCAGCACTGGTTTCCGCAAATACTAAACTCCTATCTATGTATTTGATGAGATCCTGGTAGTGTCCTTGGATCTGAAGGCCACTAAGTTGGTTATCTTGGTGGTATAAAATCGAATCTCTTTTTGGTACTCATGACCGTGTGATATAACTGTCGACCTTTTAGGCTTATTAGTCAGGATTCTCAATAAGCATGCTTCGCATTATAATATCTTCCAGATTAAAATCTGTATCCAAATGTTTCGAAAACGTCACTAAATTGCTTATCTATTACGACGAATCGTGATGGACAGAAAAGGAGTGAGCATAACATCAACTTCATTACTCTGAAGAAATAACTTGAGGGCTAATTTATGTTGATTAACGCCATTCGCATTTCATAAACATATAAGTTCGCTAATTTTTTGGAAATGAAGGTTTGAAGCATTTGATTTTGCGCCATTATTAGATTTTGTACCATACTTTGCATAAATTGTTTCTTGCCTTGGGTCAAATTGAAAATCATGGTCTCTACTCCAGTGCTAGAAGTGCTTATAAATGGTTCTTCCAACGTGATTTGCGGTGTAAGAGATATTTTAGCATGCGTCTAATTTTTTTAAGTTGAGTTGAGCTTGGAGATAAGAAAATTTGAAACATAGGTTACGGTATTTTATTTCTATCAATTATGCTTACTATCATCCTAACGTCAAATCCTTTCTCCCTTATAGCGTCTTTTATGTCACGTGTGGGAACCAAAGCTTCAATTCTCTTAATAACATCAATCAGATCATTTGCACTCTTCAGCTGATAAGCGTTGTAATTCTTATTGTTGTTTGAGAGAAATGTATTGAATTCTTGAAAATGTTTTTCGCAGTATTTTCGTCCATGTTATTTAGCAAGCAGTGGCTGGTAGAGGCTTGGCATTGGCGACTGCGGGTGCGTCCGCGACTCAGTTTTAGATTCTTTATTACTTAGCGAGGCAAACGTTGTCGTTGTCGTAGGCGAGGAAGGTTGTCTTTAAGTGTAATGTCATCAGCATCCACAGTGGAGCCCAAGGTATTAATCCGTTTTGCATTTTGTGGTATTTATGTGTCGATCAATACCAATCTGTACCGTTGACCCTATTTACTTTTTGACTATCTCACCTTTTTCCGAATTCATCGTCCGCACTCGAGTGGCTGCTGTTGCTGCGCTGCTTAATAGTGTTCGTTTCTTTTTGATATTATTAGATGGTATTTTGCATAATTATCGAATATATACGCAAGTTCCTTATACATGGCTTCGGTTTTCTATTTTTCATCTACGAAGAAAAAATCTAAGGCAGTCAAACTTATTTTTTTATTTATTTTAAAAGAGAACAAATGCGTGAATTATAACTAAATATTTCTATATGCATATACGCGTAAGGGGTACCTACGCCAAAATAGAAAAAGAAGAATATACCGGATAGGCTAGGAAAAAATGGCTTTTAAAATTGTTATAAAAGTAAATACGGATAAATAACGGGTGATCCATTTCAGGGTTCCCTACTTTTTTAAAGAAAAAAAAAAAAACACAGAAAATTCAAATTTAATGGGGAATGTTTATTATAATTCGAAAGAATATTCTTTGAAGTTTATTTTTTGAAGATGATCTGTTGGCCGCGGCAGCGTCTCAGATAGTTCAACCGTTAAGTCCAATTGTTGATGACTAGTCGAGCATTTCGACTGGTAACTGGCGAATGACATACGTGATATTTTGCTCCAAGTCCTGAATTGAAGCGGGATTGTCGGCATATACTTTAGACTTTCTATATAAATATACTGATTGATGCGACGTGTGGGAAGTGGGAACCACACCAAACCGTTTTTTTTTCTGGATGAAATAGCAGCTCTTGAATCTCTTCCGGTTGCTCTTCGTCACAAATGCGGCAATTTTGTTTGTTTACATACCCATTGAGACAGAAATGGACCTCATCGCTGAACAAAATTTGGCTCGAAAATGTGGATCTTCTTGGAACTTTTCAAGAGCCCAAGAGCGAAGCGATCTCACTTGTGAAGGTCGAGCGGCTTCAGTTCTTGCACAAGCTTTATTTTGTACGCTTTCAATTTAAGATCAGGACGTAAAATGCGCCAAGTCGTTCGTGTACACTCTAAGCTACGACAGATATATTTTCTTCACTGCGTGCTGGACGTGGTCTATTCGGTCGAATATTATCCAATAATGAATGCTGAGTCTCAAGATGGGTGATGGTGTTGCGAATGGTAGGCTCAATAGGCCGATTATGTTGACCATAAGTTGAGCGAAGCGAGCGAAACACATTCCTTACAGAACGTGAATTTTCGTAATAAAGTTGAATGAATTTTAAACGTTGTTCAGGCGTGAGTCTTTCCATGATGAAATGCCAAACAATACTGAACAAAAATAACACGACAGCTTGACACGACTCCCGCGCGATCACTCAAAAAAGGTTATTGAAAAAAGTACCTCTACTTGGATCGCCCTTTATATATGTTTCAAAAAAAAACTTATTTTACTATAATGTTTTATTTCAACCGGAATAATGATGAATCTCCATTTCATTCATATCGCCTCACAGTGACCCATTTTGTCGAACAAATTTTTCAACACATTTTCGATTCTTTGGTTCCCTATGGCTGCAAATGCATTTTCGAGTTTCAAGTCAAAAATCCGGTGAGGACGGGCTAGTTGATTAACGGCACCCCATAAAATATAGTACAACGAAGTCAAACGCAGATGTTAAGCGGCAAGTTGAAATCAATTTTCAATTTGGCAACTAGACAATTGAGGACATTCTTGCAGTTGCAACTGTAGACTACAATTTTGAAGTTTTCCATATTTCCTCATTTTTTTCAAGCGTAAGCTTAATCATTTCGTAGCCATACAACTTGTATTGAATACTTGACACATCGAAAATGTCAAAGCTCAAATAAGCCGCAGTTTGAAATTGTAAACGGTAGATGTCCCACCCTATATATGTTATTATTCACATATCTTAAATCAAAGGAGACTCCGCGATAGTGTAAGGCTGGTGCAATTATTATTCCTAGTTCAAGTTAAAAAACAAAACTGGGTATTCAAATCATCCCTTCAATCAGACACAAGCATACCTTGAATTTGCGAAACACAGCATTCGTTCAACCCTAAACGGATATATCGTTGTTTATGTACAGTAAAGCATTTACTTTTCAATCCAATATGAAATAATAAGTAATATCAAGACAAATTTAATTCGGTAGAAGCAAATTTAGCCGCAAATAATCAAATCTTTTGCAATAGTTAAGTAAGTTCTTGCAGATCAAAACTTGAGCAGGATCAGACCATATTTTATTTTTCGGGAAAGTGAAAAAATTGATCGGGAATATGTAGAAAGAGGAAAAGGTGAAATAACAATAAGTTAACCTGGATCCAATTCGTACAGGGTGTCTGGAAAAAGGTCTAGAGTACTACCGCTCACTTCACTTCGCAAAAAAAAATACAGTCTGATGCAGCTCAACAAACTGAAATAATTGAATTGAACAATGACCTGAAAAAACGTATAAAAAATGTATTGGTTTTCAAACATTAACAAAACGACTTTGTCAAAAATAATTTTATCTCGTCAATGAGATTGTAACTCGTTAACGCTCTATATAGTTATGAATATAAAGGAGGTCAGTTAATTATAACTTCTTATAAGAAACCAAAATAAGGTTAGCTACTTTGATTCTTATAAATCCTTTGATTTCTACGTACATTATTTTATTTGAATTGATTCTATACATAATTTAATATTTCTATTATCCTAAAAGATCCAATAAATTCAGTATTTTGAGATTGAGGCTTTAACTGTTTTATCACTCTTTAAATTCATTATATAACTTAACAAAGGTAGATTATCCGAAAATTAAAGACCTTGATTAATTTGGGAATTCATTAGTCAAATAATAATCGATTTTCAATGTGATTAACATGTTCGGCCGTAAATATTAAAAAAAAAAATATTCAACACTATTTTATACTGAAGCAAAAAAAAAATTCTCATCAGATCTAAACACTGTAATTCAACCAAGTAACCCTTATATTATATACATACGCACATACATGCATATGTACATGAAAGCAGAAGAGTGCAATCACCGCCATGCCACTTTTTACTACTTGTGCATTTCTACCCCTAATTGCATAGTCATAAAACCTGCAATTCCGTTGAAGGACATCTTTCGAAACTTATAGTCGAGGTAACCAGAAAATGCAAAACAAAAAAGGAAGTAATAAAATAACTGCAGTGAAGAATAGAAAGATGTGAAAAAACAGGTAAAGTCTCTTAAGCAGATTATTATTACACATCTGTGAACCACGGTCATTGTCGGCATCATCGTTTTTTCTTTCGTAAAGAGTTTTAAAAATCATCTAGTCTCATTGCTTTAAAAGTATGATTGGATTTCTTGCAAATGTGTTTTCGCTCTTTCAAAACATTTATTGGATCTCAGAATATATTTTTTCGATATAACTTTCTATTTTGCTCAGCTGATAAAAATAAAGTGACCAGTAAAATGTACTTTGAGCGGTGAGACAACTAATCATAAGAGTTGTATTGAAGAACTTTATACACAAGAGCATATGTAAGATTTAATTTTTGAGGCTCATTTCAATATGCCTTAAAATCGCAAATGACCCTTATGTACATGTGAGAAGCAACTAATAAGGTATGTAAATACATTCGTTTAATATTAACAACAAAAATCTTAATCATTATAATTAGTATACAGAAATTTGAACTACGGAGTACAAAAGTAAGAGTGCCTACTATGTTCTCAAGGAGAAATCGCTGTCACATTTAATTTTCATTCCTTCATAGAAATCTCTTAATTTCTACGGGAACACGGTTAATGGAAGAAGTATATATCCGACTTTACGTTCTAAAAGTGCTCTTTCTAATGATTTTCTGTGTGGAAATTGATACCGATATCAATAAGAATAAGATCAAACAGAGTTTTTACATCAATTTATGGGAAATACATCATAGATAGACAGAATATCCATTTTTTGTAATTTCAAACCTTTCCAATAATGGTTTTCTGGGGGATGAAACGTTGTTAATTGAAAACAAAGGTTTGAGAAATGTAATTATACAAAATTTTCTTACACATTTTGACTGCAGAAGTTTTAAAGTACAAGGTACACTTTTGCTTTAAAATATTACTATTTGATTGGCATAATTAATTTTAAGTTATTCAGCGATTGACATTGAGAAGGATGTGCAAATGTATTTTTTTTAAATTTATATATTCATCTCAAACTTTATTCTTTTATGTATTAAACTTCGACTTGGATGAACAAGCATTATCACATAATTTGCTATCAGCAAGCGATATAGTTAACCGCTCAATGACTTAAATCTACAACGGACATTACATTATATGATAGTGGATGTCAACTGCAACGAATTGAATACAGTAGTATAATGAATAGTTTTCTGGAACAAACTGCTAGGACGTAGCGACGGCAAAACAAAATACATATGCATTCAAAAATCGGCGGATTAACCGATTGCGCTCCGTGATAACCATGAGATTCTGAACAAGACGGCGGCGACTAAGAAACGTTTAACGGCTGGTATCGGCCGGAGAGGCGATACTTCGTTGAGTATACGGGGTCTTACCGCTTTGGCACCACAACATTCGATTTAAATCACTCAAACTGTCTCATAGCTTCCATTGCCGCTCACATTTGAAAAGCGTTCACATCTGCGTCGTCATTGTATGACCACAGCTGTTCCTGCTACGGCGTCGCAAATGGGCGTGGTCAATTAGCTGACTGAGCTTTAGCATCCCCATATTTAAACTAAAGGTATCGAAAACACCAGGACTGTAAATTCCGATAGATTTCCAGATAGACCAGACGATGACAACTATATCCGCAAACCGTTCAAAGCAACAAGACTATCAGCTACATGCTGTTTATTCCCTTTAACACATTCTCGGTGTGTTTACGTATATGTACGACTGCGTTTAGCCAACAGACTAGTTGGTACACTACTTTTACTTCAAGGGCGTCAGTCATGTGTGAATGCGACGGAGTATACAACGCGCGTCGATAGAGAGCTGTTTTCTTTTAACTGATAACGATAGTAAGCGGCCATCTTTTCACAAGAGGAAGATCGCAAAAGTGACAGAGCAGAACAGGCAGTTATATTCGAGGTAGCAGCGTTGTGCTAACCGCAGCCGGCGTCGAATTTCTCTGCCTGTGTTTTGTAAGCGGATTCACTTAGGGATCAATAAGTGCTGTGCGTACACTTAGGAGTGCTCTATTATGAGGTAACTGCTACTAAAAATTTGCAATCTTTGAATCAGAAAGGGGAGATCTTTCATGTGACGGTTTGTGAGAATGTGTGACGAAATGAGAGACGGGTCTTGAGTTGTTCAGGAGCAATTGAGCGTCCAGTGAGTGCGTTAATTGTGAGTGTCTTTATGATTTTTTTTGGCTCACAAAGTTTTCAAGCTTGTCACTCCGCAAACCAGCAAGTGTTAAGTAAAATATTCAAAGTATAGTAATTAATATAGTATGAGCAATCATAAAATTATGTATACAAATAAACCAAGTTGGGCCCATATCAAAAGCTTGTAGGGAAAAATTGAATTGAAACATAAAAATTATCCAAAAGTAATGTATTTGAGAAACTCTGAATATATAAGTATTTAAATTTTGAACTTATAAAAGTTGGTAAATTCTTAAATAAGATACTCAACTCATATGTATTTTCTATTGATTCTAACAAAAGGCGAGATTTTTTAATTCTAAGTAGCAAATAATGGGATATAAATACTTAAATATTTTCGCACGATTTTTAAAATTAAAGTAATGAAATCTAAAATTTAAAAACATTTAACAACTAGAAGATGCGGCCTAAAGTTGTTGTGGCTTTCTGTAATTTCTTCAATTTAGATTTTATAGTTGGTATTATAAAGAGGTGATGACGTAAATAATTATCCACTCATGGAGGTGCGTGTCAGATTTAGCCGGAGATTATTTGCTACTTTGCTTCTCAAGATCCTCCAAGGAAGTTTGAATACGAATACCTCGAAGTAAGACAAACGGCATTACTCTGATCTAATATATACTTACGCAATAACGTTAGCATAATGTAATAGTTTTCAACTGCAATGTTCATATTAAACTCAGCAAAAAGCCACTTACATACTTAATTCCAATTTCTGGTAAATTGAATAATAAATCTAATTTTTTTAGAAAAGGTCAGTGTCAGATCCACTGCCCTGAAGAACAATGTACCAATTTTGAAGAAAATCGTACCCAATATTAAATCATTTCGAAAAGGTGGGTCCCGGATCCACTTCCCATAAGAAAAAATAGTGTTCGTGTTAAGCGTAAAGCTACCTATGAATCAAGTTTGAAGACAGTCGGACGATTACGATTTTTTGGAATAGGTCGTTCGCTGAAACACTTCCCGGATTTTTCTATCATATTCCAAATCGGTCCAGATGTTCTCTAGTTATAAGCGTAGTAACTAACATCACTTTCTTATATATATGTTTATAACATAATATCTTTATTTATATATCCTTGATGAACATGAACTTGGTGAAGTTTATAAATGCCAGAAGGAAAAGAGATAGACCCACAAAATTTCTGCCGATCGGATCAAAATGACAAGCTAAGTTGATTTAACCACAGCCATCTGTTTGAATGCGTACTAGAACCTCAGTTTTTTTTTTTAGATATTTCATAAAAACTTGGAACGCAATGTACTTATACATATACACGATCATTGGTAGGAACCGGCCAAACTGGATCACTGAAACATATATACGACTGATTTTTCAAATTTGAGATATATTGTCAAAACTCAATCAAAAAAGCTCCTAAGAGAATGAAATTTGATATTTTGTACATGTAAATTCAAATATATTTTATATATCAAATAGCCGATTTGTTCAGAAAATCCGTCAAAACACGTATAGAAGCGTGAAATTTTGTATTTTTCAGATATGAGAAATAATATTTAATCCTATAATGCATTACAATAAATTTGATATGTTCATGAGAGGCCAAGACTAAGGCATTGCCGAAGACAGCACTTTTTTATTCTTGTTGAATTTATCATTAGTATCTTCGCATATAATAATCATGTATGCTTAAGTAAGTTAGTAATAATGATATAGTAATAAAGCGTAATATATGTACTTAGTATATGCTAGTCAAAAATAATTTACAACAGTTGAATCTATCCCTTAATTGTTTAAATAACATTTATCAGTCAATTTACATCACCTGCATAAAGGAAATTCCTTTTAATTCAGATTGTTTTTTGTAAAAAAAGAAACTATTCTAATAAATGCAGTAATATTGAAACATGGGGGTTTCCACACACATACCTACTTACATATATGTATATGTGCATATGCGTTTGTTTGCAGTACATTGCTACTTTTCCACCGCGCCATAACATGCTAAGTAATGTGAGTGCGAGTTTCAATTAAATTTAAATGTAACTATAAAAATGTCTGGTCACCATTCACAATTAAGGACTTCGTTTAAGTCAGTGATATTTGAAAGCTATGAATTATTTACATGACGTATGGGCGGCATATATGTATTTCACATGCTCTGTTAACACTAATCTAAGTAAATATATTCCTCCATATACTAGTCACTTAAAACTTATAAATCTAACCACACTTTCTAGCCATAGAAAAATGATAGGAAAAATATTTTTAGTCAAGCTTCTAAATGGAAAAATTTTCAGTTCATTACTTTTAGGCGAAGTAAATTTTAATGTCCCCATCCGATCATCCTGATGGTGGTCTATTTTTAAAATCATGTCAAGATTTTAATTGTTACTCGAGCAAATTAGGTTTGACAGACTCACTCTTAGTAACAAAAATACTATACTAACTTCTCTTAACAAATAACTAACTAAATTTTTATGGTAGTATAAATAATCATATATTTCAGTTTAAATCTCGATACTTAATAAACTCTTGCTTTCATGACTCGGCAAATTGCGTCCGTCATTCGGATGGCGACCCTCGTGTTGAGTGCGAGAAGGGTAACCGTTGGGTTTATTATTATTATTGTTATTTTAATTATTATTATTGTGTACTGCCATTCAGAAGGCCTGGGTTTGGGTCCACGTTCGAGTAACATGAGTAACATCCAAAATTATAGAAAATTTATTTTCCTAATTGCGGTCACCCCTCGGCAGGGAATATCAAGAACTCTGAGTGCATTTCTGAAATGAAAGAAAAGCTCCTCATAAATATCCATCGGCCGATCGGAGGCGGCTTAGAATAAACTATAGATCTCTTCATTAGTTGGTGAAACATCAAGATGTAAAACCACAAATTGGAGGAGGATCTCGGCCAAAAATCGTTTCAGTGATTACAAAGCGCTATACAAAATTTATTATGACTTTTTTTCCAAATTATTCTATTTTTTTTTATAAGTATTGAAAATACTATGCAGTTATTATTCATTTTAAAACAAATTTGACATTACGTAACTTCAATTTTAAAATATCTGAATGCCAGAAACTTATTAGATGTAATATTTAATAACAGTAGGTCCAAATTGGATTTACTTACAAACAACTAATTTCGTTCTATGGCTAAGAACATTTCATTTGTTCCTTAAAATATATATTACATATGATTACAAATCCTGAATTTGCTTAAAGTAATCAGAATTTTTTTCATTTATAGGAGAGTATTGTAAAACAACTAGTTTTTAGATATTATCAGCTTGAAATACTGTATCTTCTGTAATTTGTATGCATATTTTTGTAATGTACTTTTATGTATTACTTTTAGACAAGTTCGAGCTTATTCAAGAAATTATATTCGCAAATTAGCAATATATCCGTTTAGTTTGTCTTACCACTGCCTGCTGTCTCCTCTAGGTATCAAGATTGCAATGCCGATATACAAATATATATTGATGTTTGCGTGCTCGCTCGCCCTCACTCAACCATTAAACACATTAGTTTGCCATTTTATGTGCAACTAATAGCAATAATGAATATATTTTATAGCTCAATAAATAATTGTTTAAACATTTTTATGCCATTTCGTATTTCGTGTGATTAGCCCTTCATGAACGGATTCATGTCTTAAATATTGGAGTACCTTTGATCCTATCAACATTACAATTGCCAGTAGACAAAGTTTTTCAATTTTTGTGCATTTGAAAATATATATTTATTTATTTATTTATTGATAGAGCTTAACTGATTTTTAATTATTTCCATAAAAAATTAACTAATTAATGATACAAATTATTTTCTATTTACAACATTTTTGTATTACATCCCCATTCAATCAAATGTGGTTAGAAAACTAAAAACAAGTCTTACACGCCAGCAATTCTTAATGGCGGTTAATTTTTATATTTAAATTTAAATATTTGTTCTTGTAATTTCTGGTCAGAACACTAAATCATAATGCCATGAAAATTTCTCGCAATTAATTAACATTATTTAATTAATTGGTACAAAAGAAATAATTGTGTGGCATGTCAAATTATTCAGTCACTATTACTACTACATTGGCGTTAGCACCGCTTATGCGATTATAGCCAAATTAATAATTTCGTGCAATTTGTTTCTTCTTCTTGCAGTTTGGAGCCAATTTGAAATACCAGATCCTTCTGAACTTGATCTTTCCAATGGGGTAGAGGTATTCCTCTTTTTCTGCTTCCTTTACCTACCCCAATGCGCTGACTATTTGTTCGATGACAGGAGATATTTCGCCTTGACGTTGTTCACCGCGAGACCCATTCGCTTCGCTTCTTTGACCAAGGCTTCGTTTCTTTGAAAAGGCAGAACTAACGGTGCGTTTTTTGGTTGTTATGGCCAATTATATCAAAATAATTGGCATACACAAGTAATAAATGCTTGCCACATCAAGAAAAATAGCCGGGTTACTTGTTCAATTGTTTCATATCTTTCGGGAAAACTAAATTGATGAGTTGTAATTATGTAACCTTCATGTAGAGGAGGAGAAATTTTCAATTGCAACATTGCAACGGTAAAGTTACGTTTTTATCTGCTTTAGCTGTCAAAATTATCTACTTTGCCGATGTTTGTGGATAATAGAATAGCTTTCTGCTCTAAAGTTGCTATATTGCTGCTATTGCTAGCAGATTGTTAAATACAAATACCTCGTAATAAATGACTGTTACACTCTCTATTTCGGGATTAGCATGTTTGTGTCTGTTTATATATTTTTATATTTAAGTTAATTAGTTTTACGAAAAGATGTCGTAAGACGAAAAATATGCAGAAGTTCGATTGGTTGTTGATTTTTTAATGGAGAATTTTGGTCAATCAAGGCAAAAATATGCTTCAAACGGCTCCTTTTGAGCTGCACAACAATGACTTCCCCTTTAAACCAACCGAACTGAAACTAATTTGTAATTAAAAATATGTTTTTTAACAGCAGTATTTATCACTTTAACAATTTAGTTAGTAGATATGTGCTTATATTTGCTCCATACCAAAAGTTTCAAATTAATATAATTTTGTTAATTTGTTTTACATATTTTGTATATAACATTGAATAACCTGATTAAGAGACAGGAATAACAGTAATGGCAAATATGATAAAGCATGTCTATTTAAAATTTTTTTAAAATTATATTTTTAACTTTATTTAATATATAACTTACACAAATTAGTTACGCTTGTAAAGGGGACATTATATTTAAAAGTCAGTTTTAAATATATTTTAGATCAATGAATTTATAAAAGAATTTTTGGGTTTTTCAAATTATTTTGTAAAACTGATTTAATTTATCACCTATCGCTAAAGCTTACATAAGTATTTATAAATATCACTCCACAGTTACTCATCTAAATACACATAGTGTGCTCATAATGTTATGTACTTGAAAAGCTATAGAAAAAAAGTTTAAAGCAAAATCGTCTATAATATATTTATAGATGAATAGATTGAATCAATATGACGTGAATGCACTTACATATAACGACCATCGAAATCAATTGAAACTTATCGAATGAAATGTTTATATTTTTTAAAAGTCAGAAGTCAAATACGCCCTATAACGCTACAAATATACCACACACAAATGGTGATTGAACAGACGATGCCAAACGTACTTTCTTCCTTTTTCCATACGTAGAAAGTTAAATTTGTCTTATTATTTATATTCTCTTGCAGCACATGGCCATAATTGAATTATAAAATATGATGTGTTTTCTAGAACAACCATATTTACGTAAAGAAGAATTGTGAAAGATGAAGTTGGCTTTTAAATCATATGAAAATTTTTCACAATACTTTTTTCCTCTCTCCTCCTCCATTTGCACCAAACCCTTTAACAGTGAACACGAAATATCTTAACAGGAAGTATAATCGCCTGCAAAACCAGCTATTATATATTTAATTGGTGCAATGGATTAAATAGCAATTGTGGTTGATTACTAAAGTATAAATAAATATTTATGGTGGTGCTGATTTATTGAATGCTCAATTTGATTCACTTTGTAAAAACTTTTACTCAATTTCATTAATTTTTTATACCATACTTTATATATATAAATACAAAAATTAAAAGTAAATTAGTATAAGAAATTTTCTTAAATTACTTGATATGATTTTAGCCATCGGACGCTCCTACATAGATGTATATGCATTTCATTTATCTCTAACCACAATCATAAAAGCATAAAATAACGATATTGGATTTTTAAAGCATTAGCATTTGAATTAAATCGTCTCACCAAAAGCATCAATAAAACAAGTAAGGCAAATTATGTTCCGGTAGGACCAAACTGGAGATATGTGGCTTTTGGTTAAATTAGAAGTCAATAAGTCAATTAGCCGAAAATCGAAGTTTTTAGTTAAGGTACCCGCAAAAGTTGAAGTAAACCCCTTTTCAGGGGGGGCGGGGATGGGTATTACTTTGAAATTAAAAAAAAGTTAAGCTATTTTTTTTTAATATTATGGGGTCTGACTTCAACTCAATATTTAGTTACAGAATAATCGCATATTTTAATTTGAAGAGTAATTACCGTTATATGATAGTTAAAGTGATACTTTAACATATTTATTACATAAATTGTTTAAAATATATTTTATACTTTTGCCAAAAGGAATGTGTGCCTCAAATTTTATCTGGATGTAGTACGGAATTACAGGTAAATCGATTCTTTTCGTCAAGTCGGGAAATTTGATATGAAGTGAAGTTTGAGTTTATATATACTCTTATTATTTTATGTCATTACAGACAACCGTTAGATGAACAAACCATTTATACCTTAGTGCACAGCATTGTCGGCTATAAGACTCAAATTATTTCTAACTCAGAACCATTACACAATAGTATTTATACTTCAGAACTATGTTAAATAGGCGTTTAATCTAACATAAAACAAAAACAAAAGAAAATTATTGATAAGAAATTTCGATTCAAATAAATCAAATTATGATTTTTCTAATAAAAAATCCTACTAAATTGTATATTCGCTTGTATTAATTATTATTTTATCATTATCGCGTTTGTTATGTCATTGCATTTCCATCTTTATACAAGTATAATAATAAATGTTGATTATAATTTATTGTACATAATACATATTCATAAATAGTTTTTATTGCTATTTTTATAGTATAAATGACAAGAATATTTTAATCGCAACGACAATTTAAGCGAACTTATAAAAACCAGCTAACACAAACGGCCATCAAAGGATTTTTTTCCGGCTTAGTTAGGAAGCGTGTCAGTCAGTCAACCAAATCTGCGTACGATACGCGAATTTAAAGATTCATATAATACAACGACGGCAATTCCATATATTGCATATTGGTAAAAATGAGCTCTGTGTGTGGTCTATACCAGTAAATATGTCACACCTGTAAGCAATATTAAAACCGCAGATATACACGTTCAACACTATATACGGGTACATTTGAAATTCCTGCTTGCACATATCCATTTTAGTAAACAAGTATACATTTACGGCTGGAAAAATTACATTTATATATACAGCTATGGACGACGATGCGCACTTAATTTTTTTTAAATATACTACATTCAAACAAAAGTAACATTTTTTTTTTTGGATCAAAATGATTTAATACTTCATTACGAAATAAATAATTTCAATTACGCTAAAATTCAATTTCTTTATTTATATTAGTTATTTGCACTTGGACAAGTGATTAGCAAGCATTTCAAGATAACATGATAAGATTATTTATTATTATATTCAAAATTTTACAAAATTGTCTGCTTTTCAAATTATGACAAATCAATTAGTTTTTTTTTTCTTGGAAGAGCGGCTTCTTTCTTTTAAGTGATGATTTTAACATCTTCATATATTCATTCGGGTCTTTTTTTATCTTTCCAAATGAAGGAGTTTTTTTGTAATTTTTCCTTTAGAAAGATTATTTTATTAATAAACACAGCAACCTACTGTCCAACCCATTTATAATGCAATTTTTTAAATTTAAGTATGTAACTTCAACTAAAGAGAGTAGAATTGCTGGCATATGCCCATAATATTAATATCATTGGCCATAACGACCGCATCGCCAGTTTTACTTTCTCCAGTTTAGACAAGAAAGCAAATCGAATGGGTCGAGTAGTGAATGAGTGCAAGACGAAACATATAGAAGCAAGGTATTAAGAACTATATGGGACTGTTTCTCTCCTCAAAAGTAAGAACAATATTTTAATTTTAGCCCTCAGTGTGCTAAAACTAAGCATTTAACGGAAAATCAAAAACTTTGCTGGGTATAAATAGGAAGTTGTATGCACATAATAGTGCGTTTTGAATATTATTAAAACCAAAGTGTCTGAGAAAGTTTGAAAATACAGCACCCCACTGTACATCATTATATGGATAAGTTCTAAATAACCAATTACTTCCACAACATGTAATAAAATTTCAGCAAGTGTACATATGCATAGATATTTTGCAGCATGGCTTTAGGTATTTGAAAATATTTCGCTTTAATTGGTGTTAATTATATTTTTTTGGCGTATTTAGCCTAAATGCATCAGTATAGCCACAAATATAGAATTTTTTTAGTAAAATTAGCAGTGAAACATGTATTAAATGTTTTAAAAATTATTTATAAAAACGTATTATTAGTACGGCATATAAATATCATTAACGTGCAGAAGCATCATTCGAATATTTACAACAATTTGGCTAACGAAATGTGACAGCTTGCAAAATTATGGTGTTCTCTTATGCCAATTAAATAAAGGTTGTATATCAATGTCAATATATTGACACTTCTATATTATTTGTGTATATATATATGTAAGATAAGTAGCAGGCATGCCACATATTTTGTTTAAGAATGTTTTTAATGTTATAAATTTGAAGATATTATGTGTTTATGTGATGATCATTAAATTTCATATTACATTACCAAAAGAAAATTTTAATTAATTTCTTCCATCCCATTTATCAAGATTTAAATTAAAAATAAATATATTCTTTTAATCATGACATTCAAATTATGGATTAAATGATATAATAAAAAAAACTAGATAATAAAATATTTAAAATAATATTTTTAGTTTAAATTTTTTTCCATAAATAGCTAAAACGAAGATGAACTTATCATACCAAAATGTATTTATTTAAAAGATAGAAATATTTGTGTGACTAACAAAGTAGTCATTGTTTTTAATCATTGTTTTTGGATAACGTTGTTTCTAGTTTTGTTAATCACTTTATTTAAAAATATCCTTTCAGACTCTTGGTTGTGATCGGAAAATATATCCCTAAGAGTATGTACATTCATATTTTCCAAATAAATATAAACTGGAATGAATATTATAGCGTATAGTATTATTCAGACTTAAATCGAATAGTGTAATAATTTTGAAGTAAAACTATAATTTAAAAAAACACTCATAAAAGTTGAAATACAGCTCCTAAGATGCAATAATATAGTGCAAATATGTGAAAGTCAATACACATATATACAACATCATTATACAGCATGTTCAATATTTACTGCTCCTCCATTCCAGTTTACCCTTATGTATAACGGACAGTCATATTGGAGCCTTTTAGCTTTGACATAATTACCATTACCAATACGTAATTTGTTGATTGGGTATTTCCTTTATACGAGATTATCTTATTCACCCGCAACAATTTTCTCTGCTTACTCTTATATGACTTCAATGTGCTTGAGATTTTAATAGTTAAAGCGCACAGACATTGTAATTAACATTCTTGTCACCACTAAGAAAAAGTAATCTTCAAATCGGAAAGTAATTGTAGCGAACAAATTAAATGCGCATGAACACGTGTTTAAGGCATGCGCAATGAAAATGCATGCCACAAGAGATGCAAAAACGTTTTTGAACATTATTTTCTGTACAGATTTTGCTTGCGAATATAAATTAATTATAATTATATTCTGCTTATCTTTCGACTACTTATTTTTAAGGTATCATTTAGTTCCAGCTACTTAAAAAAATATTTAGGAAAATAAAATTTAAGGACAGCAACCAATATGTATATATCTACATATATAATTAGAAACAACATCTCCATTAAAACATTTTTTCTGCCTGCTAGTTAGGATCTGCAAGTACGACTAAATAAAAACTAACTTTTCACAGCGGACTACATTTTAACTTTATATTGAATATTTGTAGTAGAGGTACGCAAACTATAGTTTACAAGATACTACTTTCTCGAATTTAAGAGATACTTTAAACCGTCACAAGCAAATATACTTATATATTTTAGGTTACTAAATACTTCGCTTAATCTAAATACATTACGGAAATGTGTCGCCAGATCAAGTTGTGACATAAAGCATATCCGTCTAAACTTTGACTGATCTGGACAACATATAAACGGTTCAAGACAAATATTAGTGTTATGACAAGGGATAAGCATTAGCTCCATCGATAAGTAGCATTCGATGTAATATAATATTTTAATAATAATATTAGTTTCTTTGGTAAGATTAGCGACGAAGCGCCATATGCTACATGATATATAATTGGCTTTTTGTAATAGCTGAGACGATTGGAGCGAAAATGTCTTAATGTTTTTCCAACAAATGGGGTGACCTACAGTTTATTCCAAGCCGCCTCCGAACAGGCGATGGATTCTTATGAGGAGCTTCTATTTCATGTCAGAAATATACTCGGAGATGTGCACACAATTAGAAAAAATAATTTTCTATAATTTTGGAACTTGTTCGAACCATAACTCGAACTGTGACCTTCCAAATGACAGTACGCATTAACCTATTCTAGTAAAATCTTAGTGATTCTTATCACAGTCTGATACGCGTATGATCTGCAGTATTTTGAAGGATCTATGTTATTGTGTGAATTTATGTGAATTAATGGGATTCAATACATAAACAAAAATAAAAATAAAAAATCCGAATACAAATAAAATGACAAAAGTTAGTGTCGAAACGGAGACGTTTAATGAAAATCGCTCTTAGCTCTTAAAAAAGGGAAATGTTTATCCCATTCACAAATTGTTATACCTTCTTCACTGTCGTATTTCCGTAAAAGAGCCACATGAGCACGAATGTCCTGAGTAGAGTCATAATTGCCAAGAATTCGGCCATACTTGGCGAAATTGCACCTTATCAAATTTATCTGTTATTTGTGGAGATTTACACAGCTCAGATTTATTTAAACGGTCATCTCTAATGTTTTCAAAGTTCCTACCTAAGATTAAAATAATAATATATACTTGGTTTTGGTTAAGTTTCAGGGAAGACTAAAATTTTATATTCGCGGTTTAAACTGTGTAGATATATTTCTTTGAGCTTAGTGTTTCAATTAGTCGTGTTACATTGTCACAAGGTGAATTTAATGCCATCAAGGCCTTATTAACGATTGGCCCAGGTAATGAGGGAGTTTAAGAATATTGAGGAGTTCCCTCGGCAATAGTAATTGATTCTAAAACTAGACTTTCTTTACTATGTCTTTGTTTTTTCGAACCTGGCCTCTGTTTTAGAGAACTGGGAGAAAAAATGCATTTAAATGATTTAAATGCATCATCATAATTGTGAAAAAATATTTTTTTTTAAATATAACAGCACAGTTTAAGAGGTAATGTAATGCAAGCTACGATCAGCTTATTGCTGTTAAGCGAAATAAATTAGAGAGAGAAAGTAATAAAATGCATAAGCAAACAAGAAGAAAGAAAATAAACTGTAACACTTAACATAAAACCAATTTTCGACTAAGAAGACCTTTAACAATATGTCTGCCACGCAACCTCGGGCAATTGTATCTTCCACAGAAAACAATTATTCTCGAACCAATTTTATATCCCACGACCAAGCATTAAAAGAGGTACCTCAGCCACCAATGCAAGAAACGTCCGTTCCGTCCGCAAATTCACTTGAAAATACGTTAAATAACTTTATATATATGATGCAAAACCATATGACATCCATGCAAAGTATGATGCAAGATTTTATTAAAAATCAAAAACTGCTGCTTCAAACGATTTTATCTAAGCCATGAACAGCATCAATACTTTGAAGGCTAAAGGCATGCGCCAACATAAAAACGAACTCCAGGTCCTCCTAGAAAATCCAGCAATAAGTATAATGCTAATATCTGAAACCGATTTAACCAAACTTAACTATTTCAAAACTGATGAATTTGTGTTTTATGATACCAAACATCCACCAAACATAGTAATACTTGTCAGATTACCTTCACTCTATCTCAGTTCATATGCACGACGCACACTCTCTTTAAATCAATAACAGATGTCGACAATGCAGTTGAGAGCTTTACAACATTACTACAATTGGCAGAGGAAATCTCAACACACGGCTCGCCAAATACCCAAAGACATTAAAAGTTTGGTTACCAAGAAGAGACAACTTAGGAAAGATTGGCAGAGGTTTCGTCACCGCCCTTAAAGCATGAGCTCAATAAATGCTTAAAAGAACTTCAGAATATCCTGGCGCAGAAGAATAATTTCCAAAAGATTTTACAATCCTGGTCAGGGACTTCTGAAACTAACTACTCTTTGTGGCGTAGAGTTAAAAGTTTTAAAAGTTCGATCATTTACGGCCCTCTGCTAAGATCTCATAATAGTGAGCGCACACGAAGCGAATAGGAAAAAGGTATATTATTTGCCACACATTTTTCCTATGTATTTAAACCTAATATTGGAACCAATTATTTTATGAAAATTCGGATGCAAATTTTATTCAATATAATCATAAGTCACTCAGAGAAATTACTACCAAAGATATTACGAAAAAGAAATCTCCTGGATACGACAGGTGGCAATAAAACACATGCTTTACATCTTTATGAGCATATTAAGAATGCATTATTTTCCTAAGCCAGGTAAATATAACTTTGGTACGCTCATATAGGCTTATTATCTTAATAACGATATTTTCCAAACTTTTGTTAAAAAATACAATCCACTTCTAACGGACCTTACAAACCTTACCGATTCGGTTTTAGAGAAAAGCATACGATAATAGAGTAGACTTAAGATTGGCGATTGAGTGTAAGCAATATTACATGGCAGTGTTCCCAGGTGGTGCTCAGGTATTTGATAAAGTTTGGCTAGATGGAGTATCATAAATATTAGCTGGTGTTCACAATTTAGGTCCAGTCTCACATTTAATTTATACATTAATCAAGCAACTCGAAACCTCGGCGCAACAACTTTTGCGGAGTATGTAGCAAATACTTGGTAAACAATCGAGAACCGTTATGGCCAATTATAGATTACAGCAACATTTGAAAATATTGTAAGAATGGCCAACTACATGGAGCATTTAAGTCAATGAGTCTAAGGGTATGCAAGAAATATTTACCCTAAAAAACACATGCTATATGAAAGGTAATATAATACAACATAAAGAATTCTTTACTTACTTGAGAGTTATGTTGGATCGAAGACTCACTTAAAAACCCACATAGATAAAAAAACTACCCAAATCAAATTTAAATTGTGAGTTTGCATTGGATTATTGGTCCTAAGTACAAACTAAGCTTAGAAAACAAGGTATTACTTTTTAATCCGTTTGGAGGTACGGGATCCAACTTTGGACTCAGCATCTGGATCTAATCTAGAAAGTATACAAACGAAAATATTAAAAACTGCAATTAACAAGTAAATAAATCTATTTAACCGTCAAGTCAAAGCGTTGTAGCTAAATGTTTACTACAGCAGAACTACCCCAAATGATTAAAGAGAACGAGTGGTTAAGGCTTTGCCGCATTCAATTATATTACATGAGCGATAATTTCCATCTATATCCTTCAAGATAGTTATTATAATTTACTATATGCCATCCTTTATGATATCCCTACACTTTCCTAGTTAAAGCTAATTTGCTCTTTGCTTACCTTGTTAATCGAAACAGGGGTAATTATAGTTTGCATTATATACAAAAATTAGCTTAAGATCTTTTTAAATTTTTGTTAGTTTCTGTAAAAGAGATTGAAAAAGATAATTTTATATATATTTCCTATACCCTCACAAAATAAATGTCTTAAACTTTAGATACACATTTTTAGTTTTTTGTTGTTGCTATAATCAACATGTTGTGGCCAATGAGCATAAGTATATTGAAAAATTTCAACCTTTGCATATATATATATATATATATTACTACCTATCCGTCGAAAACTTAAGTAATAATTAATAATATATACGAAGAAAACTCTGTGGTAACCGTATTCTCAAATATTCTGGCATTAAAGAGATATTAACCACGAATCATTTGATATCCTTAATGTGCTATTTTATTAAATGTCAAAGTAATTTCTATTAGCTGGCAACCATATACGACTATCATTGGAAATAACACATAGATAGACTAAATAGTACTCGTGTGCAAAGTTTGATCAAAAGCTGTATAAATACCTGTTATTGACGCTTGCACTAACATTGTGGTATCCATTGTAGTTGATTGACATAAATGGCTTACAGACGACTAGCTCATGGGTATCCCCAACTGCTCTCCAACGGCACTGTGATGACATTCATAGAGCGGATAATCGCAAGGCGGCTAGAACCTACAAGCCATTTAAAAATGTCAAAAATTGGAAAACACTTGAAATTTTTATTATTTACCTGTTTCTCTGAATTCTCTAACAATGTTTCTCTAACATTCGAAATTATGTTGTACTTAAGTTGAAGGGATCTTCCGCTTCTCGTAACAAACTTCTACCCATTGACGAAGAGTACGTCATTTCCTCTTCTTTGGATAAAAGGTATGTCAAATACTCAAAAGACAATTTAGTTTATTTCCCGGTTTGTTTCTCTAACATTCGAAATTATGTTGTACTTAAGTTGAAGGGATCTTCCGCTTCTCGTAACAAACTTCTACCCATTGACGAAGAGTACGTCATTTCCTCTTCTTTGGATAAAAGGTATGTCAAATACTCAAAAGACAATTTAGTTTATTTCCCGGTTTGTATTTTAGTTTAACTTTTATACTATAAATTTTACCCTAAAAAAAATATATAATATCCTTTGTCGATGCGCTAACAACTCGAAATTTTTAGTCGTTTAATTAACAACTTATGGTGTTAACGACAACATCTGATCAAGCGATAGCGAATACCGTTAAAATATGCTTAGTGAATACTCGAATCGTTAAAATTGTCGCTAAATAGTTTTAACTATCCGAAAATCGTTAAACTACCATACTGAATTCCACCACTGATCTACTTTTTGTACGCGCGCAAAAATGAATTGCTCATTCAAGTAATCAACTATGGGAATCGCTGACTTAAAAGTTATAGAATAGACTCCATTCAAATTTATCCTCTTTCTACTGGTCATTATAACTTCTACTTTCAAACTCATAACTTAATGTCAAATAACAGTTAAGTGAAAAATATTATTAAACCCCTATATGATGTACAGGCGGGAACAACAATAACGATTTGTAAATATTTTATGACCACATTAAAAACTTAATTTGTAATACCTAATCTGCAGAACAAACCAATATTTTTATTTATTAAAATTATTTGTGAAAATTCCATAAAAAAATAGTTAACATAGATTGGATATACTTCGCACATTGCTTTTAATTAATTATAATTTATTATTTTGTTCGGATATTCTAGGTTATGAAAATATCAATGCTGTTTGTAGATATTTATACAATTCGACATTGGTAATATTCAATCCAGGATATACAGATTTGAACATAAGTTACTCATAGGTATCAATAATATTGTGAGGTAGTGGACTAGTTGATGTCCAAACAAACTGATGTGCACAAATGTTAAAATCAAATCATAGTGTTAATTTCTGGATAGTATAAGAATAAAAATTACTTGATCGTCTTGTACTTACGCATGTATTTAACTCAATCTAACTTTGAAATAATTATAATAGTATTATATTTTCAAGAAAGAGCTTTCTTTTGTTAATTTTTAAAAATACTAAATTCATAAGCAATATTTAAAGTCAATGACAAAAAGTTTTCTACTAACAGTACAAAAGTATTGTCCATTTGTATGGTCACAAATGGTTTTTGCTGCAGAAGAAGAGGACAAAAATCATGTTCGTAAGCATTTATGTTTGGTTCCGACCAGCGGCAAAGGGTAACTTTCTACGTATTGACATCCGCCAGAATGTCTCGTAAACTTGCACAACTTATGACTGTTAGCAGACATTAAAATGTAATTTTACTGCCACAAATACCGTCCGTTGCATTCTGCATCGTTTCAACATTTTTTTTTTGTCTTTTGTATTTTATTTATGTCGATTCGCTAATTTGTTCACTGCCATTTAAATTTTGGGAATCGCCGAGAGAGCTCATAGTATGAAAAAAAATGTTGTTTTGTTTTAATTTAAATACAGAGAGCACAAGTATATCAGCAAATATATACAATAATAAACAATGCTATGGAAGTTAAAGCATAGGTGAATAGAATACATGTCTGGTTTTTCAAGTAATATAAATCCAATTATTATTTTCTTTATTTTTTCCGTGGCCCTGTGTATATAAGTTCATCACTATGATATATATATATATATATATATATATATATATATATATATATATATATATATATATAAACTTCTGGTTGCTTTTAACATAATGGCGAACATATTGTCTGCCATATGTAATTTTTCTGGGAAGGGTTAAGTTGTCTAACTAGAAAGAATTTTACAAAAGAAAAAAGCAGTTATAAAAGGAGTGGAAAATATCGCATTTACTTTGAATTTTCTAAATAATAGAGTTGCGAAACGAAAACATATTTCGAGTGAAAACATTTTTTAACCGCACAGCTTCAACTCGTTGCCGCGTATTTGTCACACTTTTGTAATATATTGCCGTGCCGTCAACAATATTTATCAATGACACCCTGCTGTCTCTTTTGCCAAAATATTTACATATGTGAATTTAAGTATGTCGGCAAAGGTATCTTTGTTCTTTTTTAAACCATAGCATTACACCAAACGGTAGTAAATAGTAGGCGATATGCCTTGTCCAGTATAAAAACTACTGTCTGCAGCATACATTTTTATTCGAAAATATTTTCTGCAAAATTAATATAACTACGTAGATCTTTTATTGGATATTAAAGGAGAAGTTGGCAATCAATTTTCCCTGTAAAATTTTTCTTATCTTTGAAATTAATATTAAACATATTTTGGGGTTTTCGATTAACGCATTCATGAATTTGGATACTTAGTTCCAACTTTTATTTATCCATTTTTGGTATGTTCCAAATTATAAATAAATTGAGTACATATAACTATTAAGCAAAGACATATTTCAGTATAACAGTTTTTACAACCGAACTCCATATTTTTAAATGTGCCAGTATTCCAAGGCTCATAAAATCCAGCAGAAATAAAATGGGAAAACTGAAATAAAACAAAAGAATGTTCCATCTTTAGAGAAAACTATATCTTTCTAGCTTTCCGCTTAATATTAATTGTACACACAGATACACACAGATACATATATATATATATATATATATATATATATATATATATATATATATATATATATATATATACATATGTTTATATATAGGTTTTTTCCATAATTTCATACAAAGTATAATTATTGCTGTACTTCACATATTTTTGTAACTACTAACTGTGCGGAGTGTGCCGATTGTGCTGCTTTTTCAACTTGATGATATTTCATTTCACAGCGCAATTAAAATTTGTTTGATTACTTTCCGCCACAAAAAAACCACGAGCGCGAATAAATGGCATAACTCCTGCAACTTACGCCAATAGGGGCCAATGGCTTGCGAAGCGCCAAGATATCGTTTACACAATATGAAGAATCCAAACATTTAGGGTTGGCGAATGCACTCTCTTACATTTTCTCATATATTCGAATTCGCACGCATTTGTTTTCTCGACTCGACAGCAAAATATTGAGAGAGTTTCAAATAGGCACAAAAGAAATATGTTTATATGTACATAGATATTGCTCACCCCAGCAAGCACGATGTGATGCTTAGAATTATTTCTTTCGCGGCCATACTTCGTGACGATTTATAGTCGGCGGAAACTTTTCCTTCACGATCTGAAATTATTAACATTTGAAAATTTTTAACATTTTTGTATTAGATATTGATATATATACATAAATGATGTTACTTACTATAGGAAAATAGCAATAGTCGATATAAACTAGTTTCTTCCTTTGAATATGACTTGAAAACCGAAATTTACAATAGTGAATCCGCTTTGAATTCGAAAGAATATCATAATCGTTGGTGTCTGTGCTTGTTGGGATATGTGATGTTAACATCATTATTACTTACATATCTAAGAAATAAGGAAGTCCTAATTCGAAAGAAATAAGCATAACTAGATTATGTTAGTCAAATTTATTCGAAAAAGGTAACATCTGTTATTTTAATGTGGATTATTTCCTATTTATTCAATTAAATCTGTATCACTTATAAATAATGTTCGCCTTAATAATATGTGTTTTGCATTGGGACAAATCAATTTTTCTTCTCTTATTTATTCAGAAACACATTATGGCTTGTTGAAGTGAATTCCGAGTCTAAGGATATACCGTGATGTATTCTCATTAGGAGAATACTTACATTATTGTGCCAACAGTCGAGCACGTTTTTGGCTTCAATGTAAAAGTGATGTGTTTGCAGTTATTTTCATTGAATTTTACGAGCCATTTTCCTAGCCATTCTTCAATTTGTTCAACACTTTTGTAGCTGTTATGTGGTATTTGTGTCGACTTATTATAGAAGTATTATCCGCAAAAGCTGTTATTGCATTTTAAAGGATTGTTTATGATTCAAACAATCATTTTGATCTTAAACTTCTACCAGAAGGAGCATTACATAGATTTATTCGTTTCTTCCACTTTCTTTAATTACATTCACATAAATTATAATTTATACTATGAAACCATTTTATTAGAAGAAGGAATCACGGTTTTTGAGGTACGTATTCAAGGGGACCTCAGATTTTCTGATGATGTCAGTTTAGCTACATATACATATACAAGCAAATAAAACTTTTTTGCTATGATATTTGGTTAATTTTCTCCACCCAATCCATTTTGTTTATAGAAGAACCATATATATGATAATACTGAATATTAAAACAAAATTGTAAGAACAGAGACTGTCAATATTGAATTCTCTAGTAAGTTAGACAACTTGGCATTATCACCATCTCAGATAGAGATTCGACAGATAGAAACTAAAGTCATTTACCTTGAAGAGATATATTATATAATATATAATAATATATTTTCAATCAAGAACAAACAAAAATTGCAGATTGCTTAATCAATCGCAATTATTGCGCACTGCATCTAGAAATTATAGAGGTAGATTGTAGATTTACCTAGAATTTAGATAACAGCTTAAGTCAGCATCAGGTATAATTCATTCATTTTGATTCTAAGCTTAGTACAAAATCGTACCTAGTTTTAGTTTATGGTATAATATTGGGAATATCAATAAGTTTGTTGTTATTGGCTATTATACTGCAATTACATATTTACATATATCAGACTTAACATGGTATATTCTGTTACAAACAAAGTTTAGTTGAACAAAATTTAAACCCTTCAGAACAAACTGCAACTGGGTATAAATAAATAAAAAGGTATGTAAAGCCAATGCTGAGGATATTTTATGAGTGCTCGGCGTATTTTATGTCCTCATTACGAAGCGCCGATAAAAATATGCTAAATACTTTTACGCAATAAGTATACGTACCTACTATGTAACAAAATGCATACAAATAAGGGAAAATAGTTGTATGTCCATGGATAACATAAATATGTAAGGAAGTATTTAAGTTATAGGGATGGTATTTTACATGTGTGTGTTTGTTATATATACGTATTTTCACTGATTATTTGAAATTTATTACTTTTCTGTTCTTTACTTATTGTGATATTTTAATTCATCCAGTGTGTCTTAACAAATCAAGGGTTATCAGAAGGGATTTGACTATGTTAGATTCCCGCCTCAGACCAATATAGTGTTTGGGGTTTTAATAATTAGCTTAAGACAGAGGACCTTAAAATGTTTAGAATTTATACTAAAAGACGGAACGAAATTACTAGAATCTGTTTTAACACTTATAAAAAGTTAAAAGGTTAAATAAGATTTACAAGCGCGCATTAATCAATCTTGTGCTGAAACCTCCAATTATTTTTAAAGATTTATTTTCTATGGAACTCTGTTCACTTGATAATATTTATTGTATAAACACTGGCTGGCTGATAGCAGGCGTCACACTTGAGTTTATCATGTTTATGTCCATATGTATGCTGGAAGGATTTCTGTGGGCGTTTAGTTTTGTTTTACTAAAATATTTTTATTTTATGCTTCTTGAGTTAATCAGTCGCTATGCCAAACTAAAAAAATTGCCTTGGTGTAAGCACACTTTTCAGTTTTCTTGTGCAGGAACTTAAATCTCACAAAGATGTTAACCCTTCCATCGCAAAACAACTGAAAATTAAATAAATCTCTGTGAAGTCTATACTCATTGACACCTACTCAAAAGGTGCATGTGCGTTGGTTAAATGAAGCCATCATTATTGGTTGTGTCACTGGACGTTCATATAATTTTTTCCTGCTTTAAATTGCATTTTTACGTGACCACAATTGTATATACCGCCTGCTAATTTATTCACCGTCACAGCCAAATAACAATATTTTTTTTCAGACAGCGTGGAGCGATACACCTTAAATTTGTTGAAAACCAATGCAAGTAGAGAAGTAGAAAACTGGATAAGTCAAAATGGTTTCCAATGAACCATTTATAACTCGAAAGTTTTCACAACTCATTTTCTCATTTTGCATTACTAGTATTTTATAGAAAAAATTCTTATTTTAGTTCATTACTACTAGAGTTTACATAGAAGAAACACATCAGCGAAGTCACTGATGGCAATTCAATTCTTTGAGCGAATTGAACAGTTTTTTAATTTAACGTACTTGTATTTTGGACATTTACTCAAATACTGCAATTAAATAACAATATTTTTTTTTTTTTTTTCAAAAAATTGTTAATACCCGTCACTGTAAGGATTATTATATCGATATTGCTCGTTCAAGTGTTGTTATGATTGTTAAAAAATCTTGTTTCTGACATATGGTAGAAGTCGATTCGGGGTACCGCTTTCTTTTAAGAAGTAAGTAAATGCAAAAACTTCATGGGGTCAATTTCTTGTGGTTAGTTATTCAGCAACTACTAAATATAATAAATAGAGTCTAAAAAACTTAAAAACACGCTATTAAATAACATCGAACTTTGAATTAAAAGTTTTAAAAATAAGCTTAAAAAATAATGAACGAAAATTACTACGACTGCGGTAAAAGCGTGCTAACCTTGGTATACGAAAAATATGCCACAAAACGCCCCATAAAATTTTACTGCAATAGCGTTTAAAGCATTTCAAGTCGAGTCAAAAGAGTAGGATTATATTTTTTTAGTATTTTATTGTCACCTGTTTTTGATATGTACACAAAATTACAGAAGCTAGTTACATACATACATACAAACATACAACTGAAGCTAATAAAAGCGTGTTAAATAAAGATTATTTAAAAAAGTTTTATAAATTGAAGAATTTTAAATAGGCAAATTAACAACAACAAAAAAACACTTTTATGACACTTTTTCATTTATATTTTGCGTCCTTCACTCCAAAAGTAAAGCTGACGAGTAGTGGCAATTGCTGGACAAAAATGTTTTAATCAATATCCCCAAAGATATGGTCAAGTGTTCGAAGAGAAACGGCGCATTCTGGATCTGCGATAGCAAAAAGTGAAATCTTCACTGAATTCATAAGAACTTGGTGGATTTCGACCAATAAAACTATATGTTTCATCATACGATATTAACAATATTAAGACGGAAATCCCAAATACGAAGGATAGACAAAAGAGTAGCAGTGTAGCGAGAATTCCAAATAAAAAAGACAGACAAAAGGAGCGGCAGTATGATGAAAATTCCCTGTACTAAGGACAGACAACAGAAGTGAAACCAACTGAGAAGTTGATTTACTACTTTTTCTATTTAGTCTGATGGCTCTAAACTTAAAATAATTCCACCTGAAATATAGTATGTATTGTATAAGGAACTGTTACGCAATTTTTATAATTTCCTTTTAAGTCTATAAAAAATTGCAGCTCATTATTTTAACTGCATAGCATGCATTTGCTAGACTAAGGGAAAACACCTAATAGTCCCTTAGATAAAAAAACAAAATGAAAATTATTTTCTTTCGTTGCTTGAAACACTTGCGATTGAAATTAATATAAAACTTTCAGCGCGGAGTTTTTTAATACCCCAAAAATAAATTTCGAAATTTTGTAAATTTGAAAATAATAATAAAAATGGAATTATTCACACCTTTTATTGGCACTGTAACATATAATCAGAAAGAAAAAATAATAAGTAAATACAATACAGGAAAATGTTATTTCTTATATTTCCATAAATACAGAATGTGCGGACCACCTACTGACCTTAAATGAGGCATAGTAGGCCGGCTCTGACATATATAAACATTTTTTTCTTTAAAAATATATTTCTTCAATTCTGCCAAAATGTGCTAAATATGCACTTTAATAAATATTATATAAGCAATTTTGAATATAAATATTCGAAATCTTTTTTATTTGAATGATTTTGTTCCTCACATTATTGAAACCACTACATCCATTAATCTAAAAATAACTATAGAATTGAAATTTTCAGTTTATTTATCGGGCGAAGTTCAGTAAAAAGAGGAATGGGCAAGAACGAAACATGAATAATAACTTTAATGACAATTTAAGTGCCACTTTATTGATAGTAAAAAACAGTTCAGTAATGAATTATGTATAAATATGTTTGCTGGTTTTGTCTCTACTTCGTCAAGATATCTGTACACACCGCCCAACTTGACCATCCCCACTATATGTTCTTTTTTTACACATTCGGCTGCTGTGTCCATTTTGGTGACAACACTAGTATTGTTGATGTTGTTGTTGGTGGTTATGTTGTCATAGCCATAAAAATAACACTTGAGTAAATAAATTCTGCGATTTTCGTTTGGCTAACGTTTAAAAAACAATTTCCGCTTTGACGGCTGGCTCAATGTGTGCATAAGTAGCAACAACGCTGAAGTAACTCTTAATTTTTATGAAACTCGTAAATTCATGGCTACCTCATTTAGCAAAAGGTAGAAATATTAGTGTGACTGTTGTACAGGTAAAATCATATGAATGGGTGATGAGAATGAGGGTAGTCAGCATTAGTGAGCGTCGTAACCAGTAACAGCGACATAAACTCACTTTGCATGATGCGTAATATTGCCGATTGGTTATGACCGCAGTTGTTGGTTCCTTTGATTACTTGCATGTTTATTTCGTTTTGAAGAGTTAAATGTACATACGTACTTACCAAAGAGGCGTGAAAAATCGTTGTTCGATCGAGGTAAATATGAGCTCAGTGTACATTATTCATTGCAGGTTGCACAAGTGAAATGGTAGTTAACTGTGCTATTAAAGTATTAATTAGTAAAAGGATTTTCAAAATTCCTTGGCCTTGTTGCTCGAAAGATAGCTAATTGTTTAATCCAGTAATGTGTTATTGACTCAAAATGTACAACTTGTCCTCGAAATAGTTATCCTTTGATACCTGCTAATTTTTCTATTTTCGGTTTTTTATGGCACATGTCGCATGACCTTCAAGTATTTGAACAATGATGCTATTATATACCTTAGCGTTGAATAAGGTTTTTCCATTAATGATTTCTAATGGATAACAGTTAAAGTTTTGATCGTCGCGAACGCACCTCTTCCTTATTTATCTGCATATTCTTCTATTTTGTATGATTTATTTTAAGGAAGTAGTAGTTTATTAACATTAAGACGAAATTTAATGAACATCGATTTAATTATTCGCAATTAAATATAAATAATAGAAATGTATAACATAACAGGATTCTATGATCACGACCCCCATGGGGGTTAGGCTCCCTTAGCTCAAGGTTGTATTTTGCAAAATCAAGAGAAGCGGGTATAATTTGCGGTCGATTTTGGGAAAATTATTAAACCATATTTTCTCAGTGAAAAAATTAAACCATACAAGATCTCCATCGATGTCACCAATACTATTCCAAGGAGTCAATTTAATATCTTCACCAACTTTCTTCCGGTCGTAATAGCTGAGTGGTTGGTTAGCAGTGCGCACTACCATGGGGAAGGTCGTGAGCTCGAGCCGTGGCTCGGTCAACATTCTAGTGTATTTTCATATGAATACATATATACATACATATCAACTCTTAACTAAATCGTTCTGTTAACTTTATAAGTTTCCATCAACTTGCACAGCTTTCAATACTACCGTTATATCCACCTTTCTTTTGCATTAAATCAACTAATGCACCACCAACCTTTTTCTTTGGTTCTAACCTATCGATACAACCTGCTTGCTGAGCCTCTCCTTTGATTACCTTGATAACATAAATTAATTTTAATTTTCGGTGACGACATGATTGTACTGCACAAAAGACCTGTTCGGCGGTTTGGGAGTATTATAAATTAAGAAACAAGGTTTCAATGTGGTGTTATGCTATACTAAAGAATTATTTATTTAGATTTCTATAATCATGCTCAAACCCTTTTTTTTTGTAACTTTTTATTTATTTACTGAATCTGCTTCCACTTCGGAAGCCTCACAACAAATAATAAAATCTTATAACTAAACTTAACATAATAACCCATTAACAGGAAAGTAATACTGGCTCAATGTTGACCTTAAAAGGATGGTTTATCTCTTCTCTTCAGGCGGATTTGTCTTGTGATACATACAATATTTTATTAAGTATTTTTGTAACGATTTCTACCTATTCTTCGATGGTGCGTAGTTTAGGTCTTTGTGAATGTTTTCATTACGCTTGTACCATGACAGGCACGTTATAGTTCTTAGAATTTTAGAGTGGAATTTTTGCAAAAGATGATTATTTTATTGAGAGTATTAATTAAATTAATAAATGGCTGCTCTAGATTTTTACTCTAAAAATATTGTTGAGACAATATCTGGCACAGAAATTTCCATAGGGAGAGCAACACACACAAATAGTCAATAATGAATGTGTCTGTGAGTATGAGGCATTCACTTGATGAAGAAAACACTATTTGCACCCAGAGAAAGCGGACCTGGCTTTGAAGAACTTAGCTCGACTGGCATAGTAATTCAACGGGCAGGAAATCTTGTATATATAGGATTATTAGCATTCTTAAAAAGTATGGACTTGAACTTACTTGACGTTTTGCGATTGTAGCAGAGAGGCTCTTAGTTGGAACAAACCTACAAACTATATTATATCGCAGCCGGATATGCCATTATAAGCTAATAAATGCAAAGTATAATACTTTTTCAGGAAATATCCGATTATTATTGTAAATACTTATGTCTTTACGACTTTCAAAATAATAATTCCAACGAATAAAAATAAAGCAAACAGTCAAAGCCAAGGTGAATTTAGCGAGGTGGAGTTACTATTGCAGCGAATCCAACATTATTTCATTCATTGAACACCGAGATTGTCAAAATTATTATGGGCCTTATGTTTTGTTTGACTAAATTTGATTTGATTTTCTATTTGTAAATGCGAAAATCTTACGAGATGTGATTTTGTGATTGTGATTCGTGTGAAAAAAGAGTGGAACAGTCTGTCTGTTGTGCAGTTTTAAAAGCCAAAGCCACTACTCAAAAGCAAAAATAAAATACACGGGAATTGTTGTATTTGTTCTTCTGTTATCACTTTTATAAATTTGCTTAGTCAAAGCCTAATTATTTTCTTTTAAGAAAATAAATTTCCCCCAAAACCAGTAAAGAGACGACATGAGTTGTTATAAGGGAGCCGATTTGTCATGAGTAATCGAAAAAGCTGCTTCGTTGCCCAACCTTTAAATTATTAAATAATGGTTAGAGGACAGAATTAATGACATTTAAAAATATATATAATTGGCGCTTGTTAACCACTGAAGATTTTTTTTACCGAGCTCCTCCTTCAATATGTGATGTGTATCTTCATGTTTTATATATTTGAATAAGACTTAGTGCACGTGTGTATTTTTGTATGTTATTAATCATTTGTCGAAACCGGTCAGGTCGGTTGACTATATCATATAGTTCCCTGTAACCGAATTTTCCTAAATGGGATTTTGGTTTAGATCGTAACTAAAACCATGCAGATTTATCTTAAATTAAGAACGTCAAATAGCCTAAGCACCAATGTAAAATAAACTATCGTAATGAAATTGATAAATAAATATTTTATATATATGTGTATGAATTTATTATCTATATTGAAATATGAATGAAATATGATAAGCTTTCTTTTAATTCTGAAGTGTACCTCATAATTTTCTTATGCTTCTCCGTATAAATATCCTAATAATAATGAAAATTGGAAATTTTATTGGTATCATTTCTCAAACATATTTATTTAGGTTAATAAACTCTGCTTTATATTCTTATAAATTTTTAATGAGAAATATTTATAAATAATATTAGTACTAAAAATACGAAATTTTCCCTCAAAGCGTTCCCGTTTTACCTTTTTTTCTAAAACACAACGTTGAACTAAGGCAGCTACAAATTCGATTTTTATCACCAAAACTTTTGCCGAAATATTCAAATAGTAGTTTTCTACACTCACGTCTAAAATATATCAGTTGCTTTAATAAAAAATTTTATGTAGTAATTAAAATGTGCTCAGGTTTTTAAAAACGAATTTTAGAATTCATATTGGGCTTCGCAAAAACCACAAACAACACTACCACCTATACCAACGATGCACTTTATTAGTCAATAATGTTTAATTGATTTACAACTATAAATTGTTTTAATCTATGACAAGTCGTTTAAAATAATTGCTCAAATTAAACAAATTCCAAATGCAACCGAATTCCGCGTACGAGAAATTTTTGGTTTACCAAAAAATTGAAGCAATTGAACCGACTTCAATTGTAAATGAATACGCTGCGATATAAACTCGCAAGCGAATTATTATTTGAAGTTTTTATTTTTTATTTTATCATTCATGACATTTACTTTAATCTTTTATTACTTTATGCCAAAGAATAGATACATAAAAAGGTAAATACTTATACTCATGAACATGGCAACCATCAATACCATAATATAAGAAAAACCACTTGAAGAAGTCTAGAAATGTGAATGACATCGTATCGAAAAGTTGAATGCCAATACATCGCATCCATTGCATTGCTTCGAATCAGTGCTTACAGACTGCGACAAACTAACACATTTAGTCAAAGTGGACACGTTCTTTTTGATCATACGTGAGGGCTTGTTACAAATACAAATGAATTTATCCGGTCGATGATTCAATGGCGTGAAACGAGTTTTTATAACAACAAGAAAATCAAAAAAAATGTGAACTTAATACAAAAGCAAAAATCATAGTATGTTCGGCAAATACACAAATACACACGCAAACTCGTTGACAAATATTAACAGTGTGTGATTGTATTTTTTGTGGCCAAACATTTAATACTATGAACAAATCTAAGAAAGATTTTTGAAAATATTATTATAATATATATCCAGCTGGAAAGATTTATATAATTAACAGGAATCGTAGAAGTTTATAAAATTTCTTGAAACATAAACGTACTAAGCCCAAGGACTGATGGATTTTCTGAAGAGAAAATGTCAAAAATTAGTTAGACAGTAGTAGTTTAGATAATTCATTTTCTATAGTTTTGAACGATGATCCCGGCATGGTAACACATACCGCTAACCACTCAGCTGCTGAGGCCGCCTGAATATAAAAAGTGAAGATACGTATTTGGTAATTTGATTGTTTAAATTTAAAAACTTGCATTATAACTCCTATTCAAGAAAAATAAATTGCACCCACTGTGCAAAATACCATGCATACTATACATTTGCCGTGTTTTTTTTTAGTTTTTCATGTGTATATGATTGTATACTTCCTGAAGTTGTGAATAAGTCATTCAAAGGGATGGAATTCACGTTTGTGGAGTCTCCTTTGTTGAACAGAAGCAACCATAAAATGATGAGGATTGAATGTACATATATGTATATATATACATCTACATTTTCTTATATAAGTACATATATGAGTGATAAAAATTAAAATGGTTCGCCACAAGTGAAATAAATACAAAATAATATACTGAGAAATTATTTGCTATGTTACTCTCAAATTATATGATCAGCTAGTGCTTATAGCCCTGTATGGAAGAGCAAATTTCTCGCATTTTAAATTGTTTTCGTGGATTTTAAAGTTTTTGTGAATTTTATCGACGAATATTGAAATAATTACCTTTTGGAGTATGACACCGCAATTAGACAAAGACATTGTGATATCTCACTGGGTATATTACAGGGTTGGATACAGCTACACCTATTCCGGGGAACGTAATGAATTATGGAAACTTCCTGGTCTCGATCAAAGCATAGACGAGTACAATTCATTATGTTAACGATGTCACATTGATGGGGATTTGATTAACAAGGCAAAAAGTTGCAGAAACATAAAGCACACAAAACCTAATTGCAGTGCGGGCAACCGATATAGGTGTATGACAGAAATAATAATATGAGCTCAGATTTATTATAAAGTGCCTCCTATAAAGACGCTGTTGAGGCGTTTGAAGAAAAGATAGTGGACAAATGAACGCTAATTTTGAATACGCTACATGGCAACAAGAATGAGACTCTGCTAACAACGGACGTTGGACTATACTGACACAAAGTAACACAATAATTACAAACGAATTTCTCAAAGTGCAACCAAATCGTAAGCAACTGACGATAATGCATTTATAAGCAAAGAGAAAAATAATTTTTTCAAAAAAATCATAACAAGCAAACAAAAAAATTTTAATCAAAAATAAGAGAAATTAAGTATTATGTTAATTGGTATGAAGCAGCTAGTAAGACTAGCTTATGTGTTTGATCTTGAGAAGTAAGTTTTAAAATTTTTAGCAGGAATATTTAGTAACTTTGAAATTTGTTGACATCGTTGTTTAGAAGAAAGAATGCACTAAAAAATTAATTATATTAATTAAATACTTTTTAAAATGTCTCTTTGTTGAATACTCGTTGTAACTTTTTGTCGTCATACAACATATTAAACATTTAATGTTATTAAAACATTTAAAATCAGAAGACAGTTTATAGAGGAAGTATTATTGAAGAATACGTGTGAGCTTCGACGCCACAATTGTGCTATGAACTGGACACTGTTCTAAATCGAATCATCATTCATTACTCAGATTTTTCCAAAGTTAACTTGTCATTTGCTTAAATTTTTGATAGCAACGCCATTCATTTTACGTTTGGCAAGTTGAAGCCAGATGGTATAGTATCTACTGGTTCTGAAACCGCACCAAAAAGTTATTTATTTCGAGTGATTCCTTATCTATACTAAGTGGTTGCATTTATTGGATTCTTGTGTTGAGATATTTAACTTCTTATGTTTAAATTTGACGAGGCTATCTATAAAATCGACTGTCTTATGTAAACGCAACTATCCAAGAATAATAGTTTATCAGAAGAAGATGAAAATTTACCGAGTTGCTTAGAACTAGACAAAATGTATCTCTATCAGAATTTCCTGAAAACTATACTATATACTTTATATTTCTTCGAAGCTTATATTTCTTCAAATATTAAGATTTTCGCTTTCTTTTCTTGGCCATTCTGTTATATCATATATGCATTTTTCTAAATAATGACTTGTTCCGATCATGTTCAGTATCGGTATAATTTCAAATTCCATACAACTATTTCGGTTTTGTTTTTTTATTATATTTTCATTCTGGTAACACCCAGAATAATCATTTTCAGGACATGCGCGAAAAAAGTAAACACCACTACCTCATACTGCTTTACCGACAGTTAACTGACTTTATCAGTGTCTTACAATTACGTCAATAGATGGCACCCTGACACAATTTAATAAGAGTCCGTTATAACTTGTTAGATTGTGCTTTCAGTTTACACACACGACGTGTATGCACATATGCACGTATGTACCTACAAGATAAGCAAAAATGTTTTTTAAATCTTATTGGAAATAATGCCGAAAATGTGTACCACAATTAAAACTATGTGAAAAACTATGCTACAAGTATATACCAAATACATCAATGAAAAATACAAACACTTTACTAAAAGTAATTAAATTATTCAAACAAGTAAAAAAATTATTTAAATTAAATTCAAATTTAAGACAGTAAGTCCTTTTAAGACTTTATTTAATTAAAAAGTAACAGAATATGCAAAATAAAAAAATTTCATAAAAATTCATGCTTTAAATATTCTACTGCTTCTCGAAAATATATTTCATTATTGCTACCATCGATATTAATTTATCTCGTTTGGGGTCTTGATCATTTGGTAAACTTTTCATTAAAAAATTCCAAAAAACAACTATGTGACAAACAGAAATCGACATTTATCAAAAATTAATTTTTGTGGTACAAACGCAACAATACAAAAAACCCCCACAGTCTTCAAATCAGGGTGAATTTTATGAAAAGCTTAAGTTGTTTAGCGAAATACTTAAATCGATTACTTCATATTCTTTGGAAAATACTAAAAGTCAAATAATTTTAATTTGGTATCCAAAATAAAAGAACAGAAATTGTGGAGACTTCTTTGTAGAATTTCAAAATGGTGTGTTTATTTTTACCATTATTTTGTTTATTCCTCTACTTCTTCTTTCACGTAGGCTTCACTTACGTGATTATAGCCATATATAGTTTTGCGCCAATTAGAAGACCAAGCGAAACCAGGTCGTTATCCACCTGATCCTTCCAACAGAGTGGTCTTTCTTTTCCTCTAGAGTGCTTTCATCCGTTCGGGCGACATGACCTAGCAGACCTAGCGCTGCACCAAAAGGACCATAAATTTTTCGAAAAACTTTTCTCTTGAAGCCGGCTCATCAGATGTCGTCATCGTCAAAGCTTCTGCACCATATGTCAAAACGGGAATGATGAGCGACTTGTAAAGTTTGGTTTCGTTTCGTCGAGAGATGACTTCGCTTTTCAATCGCCTGCTCAGTTCAAAGTAGCACCTATTGGCAATAGTGGTTCTACGTTGGATTTTAAGACTGAGATTATTGGCTGGTTCCAAGATAGACGAAATAAATTAAAAACATTTTCAAAGTTATGACTGTCAACAGTGACGTGTGTTTGATGACATGAGATATTTCATCTTGTCTTCGTTCACTACCAGACCCATTCGCTTCGCTTCCTTGTCTAACCTGGACCAAGCAGAACTAATAGTGCGGTTGTAGTTTTGTCCAGCGTCAGTTTAAATAGCCGTATAAGTTTTGCAGGGAGACCAAATTCAGACAAAGCGGCATAGAGGAGTGAGGCAGAAATTTCTAAAATGATTTGTAGTTTGCTATAATTACAGACTTTCATTGGCGAGAGCATGGACGATATATGAATGTACTTACATTTCTCTATTCGTTTCAAATATGCTAATGAAATTTACACAAATTAACTTTTTAAAATTATGGTTGGTGTGCATTTATACAAGCAAACGGAGCCACATTTATTAACACTCCCCAGTCTGAAGCGGTTTTCACGACCTACGCAAAGCTTTTGGCAGTAAATTTGCAAACGTACATATGTACATCTATAGGTATGAGTATTTTTATGTAAGAAAAATTGAATATAGATATGTACATAAATACATACCTTTAGATCTTCACTGAGCAGCAGTTATTATTCACTCGCTCGCTTACTGTAAGAGTCCATTAAAAAATCATAAAAACTTTACGATCTCCAATATGAGATTCCTCTTAATACAAACTTTTATTATATTGGAATTTCTTTCTATGGACTCCTTGTGTTAAACATGTACAGTCTAGTGCAAAAAAATGTCTGCCTGCCAACCAAACGGCCTCACGTCTGCAGGGCTGCTCCATCCCCAACTCGCTCAAATTTGCTCTTCGATTTAGGTTAACACAAATAACAAAACGTCACATGCAGATTTTTTCATATTTTGTTTCTAACGTTGTACATGTATGTTCATATATAAACAATAAAACATTCAAAACATACGTTTTCATTGAAGTCAAATTACTTAACATACATATATAAGTAGATATTGTATTGCATTAGCGCTGAAGCTATACAACTTCCCCACATTAAAGTGCTTATGCAAGTAAGTAAGAACTATAAAAGAACTGCACATTGTTTCAAAATGTTTAAATTTTCAAAATTGGGATGGTCAATCGCCAATTTTCAAACAATATTTGCTTGGAGTTTTTGTTGCTGAAATCTAAACAAATAGCTGAAAAAAACCTAATACCATTCCCGTCCATAAAAAGTACAAAAGTTTGAAAATTCAACTGCTAATTCAATTGAAAAATGTTCTTAACATATAAAACTCGAAAAAAGCTAATAACACAGGCTCACTTAACTGATTAACATCTGTTAAGATTGATTGACAAGGATAACCTCGAGTTGCATGCCAACAGTCGTAGAAGGTATACCAGATCACCGCTGGCCATGAGTACCAATCAGGGAAATATTCGATAATGGCACCTCAATTCAGAATGAGGTAGACGTTGTTGTTGTTTTTGTTGTAGCAGCTTTGCCAACCCCGTCTAAATTCAGGTAGGTCTAGTCTTAGTCATCGAGGTCATTTAACGGCAGGCTCAGGAAACGTGCTGTTTCAACGGGTTCGGAGCAGAGGGAGAGGGGTGTTAGATGAGTCGGGTTAAGTGGGCACGCAAAGAGGTGGTTAGTGTCGTGCGGAGATCCGTTACATGCGGGAAATGTGTTGGGTATGCCAGAGACTGGATAGGTAGGAGTTAAGCCTGCTACAATATCCAGACCTTAATAATGACAGAGTTACGCGACACCATTCAAGAGAGTTCACGAAGGTGTTAACGGACTCTCGGTGAATGGTGTTTATAGCCTGTCTGTACACCGTCCTTCCAGCGGGTCTTGCCTGTATTGCCGTACGGAGTGTTGTAGACGTTCGATCTCGAACTTGATAGTACTCAGGATATATTTCTAATAGAACATTAACTAGTAACCTCGCGGATCACAAGTATATTGCACTATTTAATTACAAGAAGGGTATTTGTATATCATCGCCTAAAACACCCGCATGCAGCTACACCAAGCAAACCCTTAAACACAATGAAAACAACTGAAAGTTTTATCTTAATTCAGGGGCTTGTATATCAAGTTAACAAAAACAAGAAAAAAATGCTGCCTTCGGTCATGCCGTAATTTTAATAACTTTTACCCGCGAAGCTTTAAATTCTTTTTTTTATTTTTTTAACACTTCCATTACATAATAGGCGCTTTATAACTGCTAGATGATTTCCAACCTAACTCTCCTTCAATTTATATTGTGCGTCTTAATGTATATTCAACAAATGGAGGGACCTTCAGTTTAGTCTAAGCTGTCTGCGAATGGTCTCTGGATTTTTATGAAGATATTTTATTTCATGACAGAAATACACTCGAGGAACAACGCAATCAGGAAAATGAATTTTCTCTAAGCTCTGGCCACTGTATAATCTATGACCCTACGCATGGTAGTAAGCTCTGACAACCACTCGGACTACTGTGGCTACCGAGTTAATTCGCATACAGAGTATTCTAAGGAAAGTAAAGCAAAATGTTACCCAACATTAATCCCTTTAACGCTTTCTCAACATATTGTCATTTTTTTTAAATTCATAGTGGAAAACCATCGGTTTGCTTTGCTCTGTAGATAGAGTTTCATCTGTCAAGCAAGGAGAAGCAAGTTTTATCCGAATCCTTTATACCCAATATACCAGTTGCGATACAAGACTTCACATGGATTTGTCGGCAGATTTTGTAAGTTTTGTAAGAGTTGTAATAGCAGGTTTACACTCCGTGTTATATTATTATTAATCAAGTTAATCATGTTAAATTTGCCCAACCCACGGTGGTCTTACGCAGTTATATTTAAGAGATAAGTTACATCTTTGTGATTATACATAGTACTTATATTCATTAAATTTTTTGGTATTTTGCCATTGATGCATTCAATGTAAGAATTTATTATGTGCACAGATGTTAACAATACCACTGTTGCAAATAAAAGGTCTAGTTGGTGAAAGCGGCTTTAGAGGTAAGTCTGGATGACGTTAAGAGACACCTCAGAGTAGAACCATGTATTTAATTGAAGACGCATTTATTATATAATGTTATTGTATTGGTGACTCTGCACTATATAGCAGGACAATAATGATCATTGTCGAGATGGAATTTAATTTCAAATGCCAAAGTATAACTTTTAGCAAGAATAGTCCTGCGCTGAATTTCAAGACTGGCATTATTGTTAGAGTTAATACTTTGGTTGGGTATCCGGTCTACAGAAGACAGAACTAACGGTGAAATCGTTGAGGCCAATAAGGTCCTTCATGACCGTTATGGAGCCTTTGGTGCTGCTCACTGTCAGTTTACAAGGGCGTATAAGTTTTGCGAGGAAACCAAATTCAGACATAGCGACGTAGAGGTAACATAGCTTATATTCGCGCTGTCGAAAGCTGCTTTAAAATCGATCCTCTTTTCACAAGTACCTTCCAAGATTTTGAGCATAGTGCATATCTGGTCAAAATCCTAATTGATCAGTTTGTTGACAGCGAGTGGTTTTGTTACATGATACCCTCGTTAAGTCCTTATGTGAGATATTGAGGGGGCTTATCCCACGATAAATGGCAAATATTGGTTAGTCCCCCTTTTTGTGAATGGGGCAAAGCACATGTAGATTCAAATCGCATATTCTGTAAAGATTACATTACTAAAAACAAATTTGAAATATTTCTGAAAGTACACATAACATATGTCTTACCTACTTTGATAAATTTCTTTAGAATTTTCATGAATTTCAACGCCTTTATGTTTCTTTTTAGACTAAACGAATAAATAATGGATCGAATGGTAAGTTATTTCATACAGTCTGTATATTTATTACACCATATTTCGTTATTTGAATTTTAATACAAATGATAATTTGATCATGAAAAGAATCGTCAATAAGGTTTCGGACTTTATGTCATAAATAAAAACTTATTACATATATTTATTATTGAAACTATTTTTATGTAAACAGTTTACGTGCAATTAATCAATTCAATGTTTAATAAAACGAAACTTCATAGGTTTATAAGAAATTTAAAGATTCGTATCGTTCCTAGTAAGTACGATGCAAATTAATTTGATATGATTTATTTTATAATTGCAAAATTCCCTAATACATAGCAAACACCATGTTTGCTTCAGTAAATTTAATACGAACTTATTAAATTTTTTAAATTTATATATATGTATGGTTCGGTAGCGTATAGTACCAGCTTGTTCTTATTAATTTATGTGTCATAGCTTACTTTTATTATCTTTCAGTAAAGATTTTTATTAAAAAATATAAATTATATTACTTAATTATATAATTTGAGTTTTAAGTATACAATTTTTTTATTAACTTTCATCCAATTTCTTTTTTCTCTTATAATTTAGTTATCGTTGCATGCATTTCGCACAGGCCTCAAATGCTACAGTCAAAATAATCATTTGCTTATTGAAAATGTTTCGCATTCTGCAAAATCAGCCCTTTTTATATAAGTATTAAAAAGATTATATATTTAAAAAATTACTCAAAACATTTTTGTATTTTTTTTTAATAAATCTTTTATTGCACTTCATTTTGTTTTGTTTTACTTTTGTAGAGTTTATTGTGTTTATTCATTTTATTACTTTTGAGCTAATTTGTAATAGCCGGCTACCACACTTTTTCGGTGGCGGTTTGCATAATGTACATACGTATACATATATGTTAAACTTTGTTTACATTCTAATAAACATTATTTCAATTAAAGTTATGGCATTCAGTGCAATGCTAGTCAGAACCGTACACACCAACAGAGCATCCGAATACTTTCCCTAGCGAAATGTTTAGTGGTAGTTCTACGAGTTGTAGTGGAAACGTTCACCAACGTAGAGGGGCATTCATCTGAAAAACACTACCGTCGCATGCAACGGTGGCGGAAGACTATAAAAATTTCAAAATTTTCCGAAGAGCCTTGTCAGCTGATTGTCATCTTTCAAGTTTTTGGTTTGAAATTATTATACATTAAATATTTTCGGCTTTTAAAGCAAATACTCACTACCATTTTGATACCGCTATATTTTGAAAATATCTAAAGAAGAGAAAACTGCATCCTTACAACTATGTTCTGTGCCCTTTTGCTAGTTACACAGCAACAGGCACGACTGAACATAAACGGAAACTCGCACGGACGTCGTAACTTTACAACTGTAAGAAAAATTTATGCTTTTCCCTTAACGTTACATATATATTTATACAATACAGGTGCACAAAAAATTTATACATATGCCTATTTTTGCATTATTGCATTGCGTATTTCTTCGAAAATAACCTAAGAGCAATAAAAAACAAAATGTTTCTTATCACCTACGTCGTCGTCTCAAGACACCGCCATTGTCAACGTTCGTTTATATTATTTTACGTCGCTGAGTGCTAGAACCATTAGTAGTTAATTATCGCAAAGTGACAGTTTTCATTTATTTTCAAAATTCTATATTGTCTGTTTTCATATCATGGTTATGTTATGCTGTAAGAGAGTTTTGCAGAAAGAGTAACAGTGAAAACATAGTTACAAATCGTTCACGAGGCACTGAATTTTGCGATACTCTCATTCTCTTTACGTAAATTTACACTAAGGCAATCAAAATCTTGGCATTAAATAGTGTTTTATAGTTATTTTATTACTTATATATGTTAATCATAATACTTATCAACGAATCATGACACATATGAATCTAAGACATGACGGTGGCACGTTATGCATATATATATACATATATATATAATATACATGTACATATGTTTGTACATAAATGAAATGCTTGTAAGTTCACGAAAGTCACAGCTCATGAAAAATATTGTAGCGCCAGCTCAGCTCACCCAGTTTTCATTTTATTAGTTTATTACGATTATTATCTTTTAATGACACTGTTGGACAGACATATGCGGAACATCGTCAAATAGTTGACGCAGAGCACTATGCATGTAACACAACACAAACGAAAAGGTAAACAGCATGGCGAATAAGTAAAGTATTAAAAAAAAAATCAATCAAGTGGCAATGAAAACGAATAAAAGCGACGCTGTTTTATTATTTGTTTTGATTATAAAAATTGCTTCAACGACTGTAACTTGTAAAGCCATCCATTATATGCTCACCATTTTCCAGTTTGAGTTATAATACCGTTACTAATCGTAAATTATAAAAAACTCGTTAATTTGTATGTAGGTTCATAATTAAAAAAAATGTAAATATTCGAAAGGAATATAAGTATAGAAGTGTAGTAGTGTAAAGAAAAATGTTATAAATATACTTAAATAATAATTTTAAATATATGTGTAAATAAAAAGAGCTTTAGAAACATACATACATATGTATATAGTTGTGTAAGAACTAAATACTATTATAAAATAATTTTTTATATTTAAAATAAAATTAAAAATGTTATTAGTTTAGACCGTTAAATGTACAATTATGTATATAATTTTATTTACATGTATGTATATATACCACATTCATATACATATCTATAGTGATAGTAAAATAACAGACTATGTGAATTGCAATCATATTGAAAACATTTTAAGGAAGTTCACTTGTTACTCCTACAATTATACTTAAAGAGATATGTCTTTTTAAATGTCATTTTTATTATTTTTTCATATTATTTTTATTCTAAACTCTTTAAATTGTCTTCTAAATTGTACCACGAGTTAACTCAATAACACGCCAGGAATTTCATTACACTACAGACTTCATGTTTGACCAAGTCTTCACCCAAGTCTACTTTGAATTCTATTTCATAACTGTAAAATTAAATTTTGCAATATTTACAAACAGTCATAAATTCCTAGTCGTAGGTAATTTCGACTATCTAGGAACCAGCAGTGTAAGCCCTGAAATCCAAAGCAGAATAATTCTTACCAACAGGCGCTCCTTTGGATTGAGTAGACAAGTGAAAAGTAAAGTCCTCTTTCAACGACCCAAAATCAAACTCTTTCTTCTAGTCCCTCAATATTCTTGACCTGCTATATGGTGCAGAAGCGTCGACAATGTCGACATCCGATGAGATAGTACTAGGAGTTTTCGAGAGAAAGGTTTTGCTGTAGACTTATGGTCCTTTGAACATTGGCAAGGGCGAATACCGCAGACGATGAAGCGATGAGCTGCACAAGTTATTCGGCAACATTGCCGAAATTTAGATAATAAAAAGACAGATGCTTGAATGGCTGGATCCTTTCGTCCGAAAAGATTAAAGCCCACCAGCTTTGAAAGTACTGGATGCAGTACCGCCTGGTGGGATCAGTGAAAAGGGGAAGACATCCACTTCTTTGGAAATATCAGGATAAGAGCGACCTGGTTCCACTTAGTATTTCCAACTGGTGCCAAACGTGCAGAGAAGGAACGAGTGTCGTGCTATTGTTGATTTAGCCATAAACGAAGCGGTGTCTATGCTAAAGAAGAAAAAGAATATTTTACAAAGTTATTAACCAATAAAGGTAAATAATATCAGGTTATTGTTGAATAAAATGTTTACATTTATTTGGCATATAATTTTAATAAAACGGTTAACAATGTTTAATAAATAGGAATAATTAATTCATTGACCAGAGGGAAGTCGTTAATATAATAGGTATCGAATTACAACCTATTTGAACAAATAACTCGTCATGTAAAAATATGTTTTTCAGATTACACCGCCCGCGAACGCATCCATGATTATAAGAGCCGTGAATGGACAATGTGACTTGTGCGACTTTGTGCAAATCTTGACAAATACAGAAAATATTTAAGTTAATACCAAATATGTGCAAAATATATTAATTTCTGTAAGAATTGCATGTTAAGGCCAGTTATATTGAATTAGCAATGACCGGCCAAAATTTTGTAGGGGCTGAGTTACTACTAGAGATAGTCAGAGTAGCCCTCAAAGTCTTCTACGGAAATGTGAATGCCTTAGCGTTAAGGTTGGACGACTAAAAATAGCTCGCAGTAATATGGATGTAACCGATTCGTAAAACTCAAAACAAACTGTATAATAATATAACGACCGACCTATAATCTTATCCAAATCATTCCGATTTTCGTCGATCTGTTGAACTGTCATCCCTTTCACGGAAAAAAATATTGCATATGTTAATCTAGACAAATACATAATAACGTACTATATTTCAAGTGAAACAAACTTGCTTATTGATAAATTTCCGGCATTAGTTTGTTTGGACCAAATCATACCTTCATACAAACATTCAACAAAACCGATCCATAAAAGCATTTGTCTCAGTAAGATCGGTAGTTAGGTGACTGCAATAGCTACAATTCGGAAGGTCAGAGTCGAGTCGAATTCTGGTTCGACCCAAAATTATATATTTAATTTTTCTGATTACGGTCGCCCCTCGGCAGCGAATGCTAAGCCATCCGAATGTATGCCTAATATGAAATAATAGCTCTTCATGAAATTCACCGGCCGTTCAGAGGTGGCTTCGCATAAACCGTAGGTGCCTCCATTTGTTGGAAAAAAGATCAAGTCGAACACCACAAATTGAAGGAGGAGCTGGGTCGAAAATCGCTTCAGCGGTTACAAAGTACCACCTGTATATATATATAAATTTCCTGAAAAAAAATTAATTTCAAGTGTATTGAGCAAGGAGCTAATTTTTTTAATAGGCCGGTTCTAGACTAAATCCACTTGCTGGAATAAATAGTGTTCCCCGTGATAAATTATAAAAAAGATATTATGAAATAGATGGGTCCCAGGACTAAGTTTTGAGTACATTGAAAAATACAAAATATATTTTGGAATAGATCGGTTCCAGGTCTACTTCACGGAAGAAACACTGGTCATTAGCCTAATTAAGGTAAAAAATTATTTTTATAACAAATTTGAAGTAAATCGAACGAAAAAAATTTAGAACAGATCAGTCCAAGGTTCACTTCCCGGGAGAAAAAAGAGTATTCGTGTAAGTTCGTGCAGTGTTCGTAAAGCTAAATACATTGAAGAAAATTTAACAAAAATGCAATAGATCGGTCCCTGATCCACAACTCGAATTTTTTTTTCGTGCTCTTCCTGATTGACCGGAGGCCAATCCGAATTGGTGCGAATCATTGAAATCGGTCAAGACGTTCTTGAATCATAATCGTAGTAACTAACATCATCTTTTATATATGAGGGCTGTTTGATAAGCCAGTTACTTTTTGAATTTGCCGCACAGTTACTGTAAATGCAGCACTGCGCCCGTCAGCTGTTATTGATTGTTTGACTGCTGTTGGACAGCCATTGAATTTTAATCAAATTGAAAAAAAAAGTGAATTTCGTTTGCTGATTAAGCATTATTTTTTGCGTAAAACACCATCACCAAAACCAAAGAAATACTTCATAAATACTATGGGGATTCTGCACAATCAATTTCAATGCTTCTTAACCATTGGATTTCTAAATTCCACTGTGGTCGTATTAGTATAAGTGACTTCAAACGTTCAGATATCTAATCGGGGTCGTCACGTGAGAAATCGTCGATAAATCCATGGAATGATATTGGATGATCAGAGAATAATAGTGCGTAAGGTGTCTGAGGTTGTAGGCATCATAACTAAGTGGGTTCATCTCATTTTACATGAATATTTGGACATGAAAATACCGCAATTTCTCACACAGGAGTGTTTGCACAGAGCACAGCTTTTGGCTTGCACGAGATGTCGTTCACATCGATTGAAAAAGATAAAACGATCACCTACAAATATTATTCGAAGCTTTTAGACTGATTCGATATTGATTTAAAGCTGAAGCGACCGTATTAGGCGAAATAAAAAGTGTTGTTCCATCAGGATGGGTGCACACGTGTGTAGTCACCATGGTAAAAATTCATATATTGGGCTACAAACTGCTACCCCATCTAGCATATTCTCCAGATGTATCCCCCTGCGACTATTTATTGTTTCCAAACACGAAGAAATTTCGGGTCGAATGAAGAGGTCATCACGGAAACAAACGATATCGATGATTTTCAATACCAATACCACACTCTTAGATGTTTTTTTGACGAATTTCTGGTACAAAGTTTCAAATTTAAAAGATTGGTCATAGCATATATTCTATAGTAGTCCGATTTAGCCGATCCTAATAAAAGTACTTTTATTTTTATCTGTCTTTCAAATTTGGCTGAAATATCTCAAAAACTCAGTTTATGAGAGATTTTCGTTCAAAAATACGGGCAGAACGACTTGGCCATATCAACTCAAATCGCCGATCTGATATGATCGGTATAAATTTTGATGGGTCTATCTCTTCTTCTTTTGATACTTGCATACCTCGGATCGAAGTTATACCCATTAATTAAATGTTTATTACAATTTTTATGACTTCAACATTTTTCCCGGCACTGAAGAGATCTGGTTAATAATAATTACCGATAATATGTTGCACCAGGCCTCTTTAACTGCTTCAAAGAGTGCGTCCTTTTTCTTCACATTTTTTCAATTAATTTTTGAACTCACAATCTCCTACCAGTTCTCAATCGGATACCGATCAGTATAACGAGATTTTACGGTGCCTATAGGTATATTTAGGATCGCCTGTTGGCATCTCCTTTACAGTGCCATTCGATGAATAGTGCCGATTCCTTGCCCAAAGAAGCAGCCCAAGGCAGATCCATACTTGGTAGTTACCATGCAATACCTAAGATTTTGTCGTAGTCGCTTTGGGTCACGTTACACACTTGAACCAAATTCTTCACATTATTCGATTCATCAGAAATAATACAGTTTTCCATTTTGGAACTGTCCAATTAAGAAGTAGTAAGGATATATCAAAGTTTTAATACCGTCGCATGCATAACCCGCACAAATACATAAAAAAAATTACAAAATATAAATTGTCATCAATTAATATTGTACTTACAAACATTCATTATCCTTTGGAATCTCGTACCAAATTAGCAGTGTTCTAAGCCACTATGTGCTAAAATATTGTAAAACTATTAAATATTTGCAAGAGTCCGCTTAATTGTCGGCTAAAATTGCTAAAAGTAGGCTGTTGTCCAATCATAAATTAAAAAATTTCATAAAACTGTCATAACAATAATTTTAAAACCCAACAACCACCATAATAAGATTAATGCGTAAAAGAAAGACAACATCACTGGGTAACCACATCAATGGAAGTTGCCAGTCAGCTAAATTGCTATGTCGGCATTTTTCATGTCATTCCAAATTAAAATTGCACTCAACTACAATTGAATTTTTCTCTGACGGTGCGCCTGTTGGCCTGTGAAATTTTTGGTTTCTCGATGCCGGCTTTTATTTCCTCTGCTGTCTAATAGACATAATAATAGTGCAGCCATGTATGTTTCTTTTTGGGTGGTATGGACAAAAAATGTAAATTTCGTTTGAGTGAGTCTTATTTTTTAATTGTAATAGAGTATGAGAGAAAAACTCAGTCCTATATAATAGCTTTAATATTAACAATGAAAGGAACGAAGAAATATTAGTAAGGTAGATACATACCTACATATGTACATGTATAAATAAACGTATTTGTTCGTATAAATTTTAATAGAAGTTTATGTAGATATTAGTTTTGTTTTGATCATTGATGAAAACACGTTGACATTAATGATATCTGAAAAAAAGCTATTCATTTATAAATACAAATAAAAAATGAATTTATAAATATTTTGTAAAGGGCACTATTTATGCTGACTAAATTGTTATTTTGAGTAGCTTAGAACATAAAATTCTTTGAGTTTATTGTAAACACAAAGTTAAGATAATAAGTTAGGTATTTGCAATTATCCTGAAGAAGAAATTTTTCAAAATTTTCTGCTTATTTTGATGTTTTGAAAACTTCAAATTTTAAAATTTTCAAATCTATGCTCTATCTTTCTCTGTGTTTATATACTTAAGTTTTATTAATGCACTCATATCTAATATAAATTACTCAACTCACTCTCACTTAGCCCTTTTATTTGCGTCAACATTCAAAACTTAAATCGATTCTTACAAGTGAGAGCTTTCTGCTTTAAGTTCAAATTCGCACACTATTAACTTTAATATAAAGGAACCATAGAGCACTCCGTAAACAAATATATAAAAAATAATAATAAGCTACCAAAAGTCTACCCCTTCTTATCGAGAGAAATGTGCTGTCGGGCCGACTCTAGTGAATGGAAATTTAGAGAATCACTCCTACTGAGCTGACCAGAATTGCTTCACATACAAATATGTACATAAACATATATCTACATATGATTTACCCAAGTAGAGCATTAAACCCCCACTACGGAAACAGTTCCACTCAAAACAGAAAATGTCACTCATGGTATCTGCAAGCATAAATATACATTTCTACTGTTTTCGCAGACGCTTACGGTCGCTCATACCAGCAATTCACAAAAGTGCCAATCTACAATACACTAATGTGAGCGAAATAGCACAATATAACAGCGAGTATATTTAACTTTAGAAATACAGAAGAGTGAAGAACGGACTAATGTTGTAAATGTGAGCAAAGCATAAAGTGGCGATACCGCAGCATGTGCCACGCTGCCAGCGAAAGCATTGGGTATGATGATAACACAAAAGCGTCACAATGGCTGCTGAGTGTGAAATTGCGCTTTTTTTCTTAAATGAATTCGCGGATGAAAGGGAGTATAGCTAAGGTTTTTATGGATTTGCAAAGTTGTTGTCATGATGTGAAAAAGTAAGTGCTTGAATAAACGAAAATGATTGGATATATATACGTATATACATGCATACATGTACAAACGTTTATTGAACCGAACATGCACTTAGGTATAAACATTATATAAAATCAATGAAAATTCAATTAAAATCATTTTATACATACAATTGTTGTACACCCCCACAAGCTCCCACGAAAAACATTTTGATTTCAAAAAAAATTTTGCACAGCTAGCCGAGCTCATTCATATATATATATATATATATATATAGGTATAAGTGTATGTATAATATTTATAGTATTAGTTATAGAAACCTGCAAATTCATATACACTTCCAATTAGTCTTACAAGCAGCTCCCCCTTTTCGCCTACCTGCAACATGCAATTACATATAAAACTGAACTCAATTCCAATCGGTCATTGAGTACCGTTAAAAATCTACACTCAACTCATTTACCCAGCTTTATGGTACATTTTAAAGCGTCGCTCTAGACGATCTGGAGAATGTTGATGGTCTCAGTGTTGCTACGGAGTGATATGAGCATGAGTTTTGCCAGATAAAGTCGAAGCGTAGAAGAGCCACAGCCACTACAATTGAGTGATTCAGCAACTTCTCTGCCATTTTTGTACAGAGCATTTCGCTGTCGCTATCACCGGAGCGTAAGCGTCGCTGCTACTGCTTCTGCTGCTGTTGCTGGCGTCTCAAATGTGTGCATAGTCATAGCGCGTACAAAGGCGCAGATATTACCAATTACACGAATTTTTATACTCTTAAAAATTTCGTTTTATTATAATATTTATTATCGTAGAGCGCAGTAGTGTCTGCGGAGCGTTTAGCGTTTTGTGTTTGCGCTGACTTTGTATATCCGAAGAACAACAGAAGCGTAGTCAAGCGTATACAAAAAATACCAGTAATCCGACGTATCCAAGTCGACTTCAAAGTGTACGTACGAGCGAGTGCCGTGAAAGCGAAATTTCGCGTCTTATTGTCTTTTAACTGTTTGTGATTATTACTACAATACGAGCGACAATCGTCAAGCGCTACGCCATTGCCATAACACCATATATCGTACGTTGAACGTTGAACGCGCTACTCGGTTTTTGTGCTATATTATTACTATTATTATTATTGTTATTTTTTATGTTATCATTGTTATATGGCCGTTGCGCCTTTAGTCGCGTGTTGCACATATTGTTTTTGCTACTGGAAGTGTTAGCGAATAATAACTTAAACATTCGTTTGTGCATTCAAGCTAAGGAATTAACGACTGGGGCAAAAGGGGCTGTAGTTATCAGCATAGTTTAAATATCATTAAATATTCTACACATTAAAATAAAAATCTAAACCATCATAAGAACGACTACGTTTAAATCAAATAAAATTTAAACGCTATTAAACTTGTGATTATTACGTTAAGTGAAGCTCAACAACTATCAATAAAATAAAATAAAAAAATTATTAATACCGCTTACAAACGGAACACCTTTCTAGGCTGCACAAAACCGTGGTTCTTTCTCAAAGCGGAACGACTCGTAAATTACTGCATGCAGTCTCATAAAACAACATTGACGTTTTCAGTAAAAGTTATACACACAAATTTGTGGAACGCGTGCGACGACCAACAAAACTAAAAGCGACAGGAGCATAATGCTCACCAAAAATTAAATATCTAATGAAACTCTTGACACAAAATGTACAAAAAAAGAAACATAAAAATTAAATAGCCATAAAAGTAACGCATTTGTAATTACATGCCATAAAACCGAAAAACACAGAACATGAAAGCCAACGACAACAACAACCAACAGTCTATATTTGCAATTACAATTGCAATAGGAGACACTGTAGTAAATATTTAATGGAATCGGTAAAGGGCACCACTACATTTCCACGTTTTCGAAAGCCACATGCGAGTAACGCAAAAATTTGACAAATCACATTTTTTCACTCACTCAGTACAGACTTCTGACAAAATTAAAAAAAAAAATCCGAATACCTGTGCAGTTCTATTAAGGCAAAGTACATGCTCGAAAATTTTATTTAAAAGTTCCGAATGAATAATACACTATAAATCAGAGTCATAATCAGTATTAAAACATATGGAAACATGTATAAATGTATGTAGGTACAGGCGTAGATACTTTAATATGTTGCCCATATATATGTACATACATACATGCATATATATGTACTCAAACTCATACATTATGTGCACACGTACACGCCCAATCCGATAAGTTCGATTGATAATTTCGAACAGCTATATTTGAGTATACTACAACTTTGATTTCGTAGTTTTTTAGACGCTAATGCTACAGCAGTAAAAACAATGTTATTTAAAATCGTAATCATCGTTCTAAACAAGTAATAATAATAGTATTTAATAACCATTATAATTATAAAAGTGTATTTCAAAAGGAAGCCGACGGCGCTGAGCCAAAGTGAATGGTTTGAAATACCATTGTGATTAGAGTTTATGTTTAATTAAATAAATGTTATGTTTAATTAAATATTTTGAAAAAAAATTTATGTTTTAAATTTTTTTATTTATATACAACAAAACAATAAATAAGTAATACACTCATTCCAATTATATGCTCTCATAAATCCGATTCTCGTGCTGAATAGACATATTTATATGTATACATAAAACAGATAATATGCATAAATGAAGCATAAATGAAATTTAAAAATATAGTTACGAGGTTAACGAAGTATTCAAGAATTATATACACGCACCCAAGACGTACATTTGATTTAAAAAGGTAAACACATTTTAAGATTACACTTAGACAAAAACTTGTACGTAATCTCCTTTTTTGTTTCTGTACACTTCATTTCCTTCTTTCTCCAATTGTCTATTATTCATTGAAACCTTACATACTCTTTTATACTAACAAAAGTACGTACATATGTATCTATTTATTTGCCTGGGCACGATATATGTATGTATGTATATCTGGTACTATTCTTCCCATTAACAAAAGCCTTGTAGTATATTCAACGGTTTACTATCTGTACAAATTTGACCGATATTAGCGTAGCTAAAATAAATAGATTTTAAAGCACTTCAAATAGTATTAAACTGAATTAATCACATGGAATAGCGAAAATAAAAAGCAAATTAATTAGGTTTTTGACAGTTATACATCATACTCTACCAAATATAATCCATAAATTCGTTCGAAAACGAAAGCTTAGTGACTCCTTGCCGTCGGTTGCACGTATCTTAAATTGATATAAATATATTTTGAAATAACTTTAACACAATATGCATATATATATAAATATCGAAAATATTTTCACTCAAAAATCGAGTAATTAAATTTATGTAAATTTTAAACATGATCAGAAAATTTAACTTATTTTAATTATGAGATAAATTATAATAAAATTTAACTTTTTTCCATCAAATTACATGGCAAATTACAAATTATTAGTTTGCCTGTTACTGGTCAAAGAACCAAGCTTACGACTACATACGGTGTACAGAAATAAAGCATACACAAAATTATCAAATTAAGATGAGTTACGAAGTTTGCGCCAGTTCTCGTTGAGAAAGTGATAAATATCTATTGATAAATTTCCATTATACACATACACAAATATATTTCAGATTTAGTTTACTTTGTTTTTGTACAATGAAATTTTATTTTTTCATTTCAAGTAACTATATATGTATGTGTTTAATTACTTCACTTTATGGAGAAAAAATAAAATTTAATTTAAACTTAAATCGGCAACCGTATATTAAGTTTAGTAAAATCAAACTCGTATATATTACAAAGGTCTTACTGTTTTTGATCCACGAGCTGATTCCTGTCTATAAAATTTGATAGAAAATAAAACCGACCGAATTAAGAGTACATAAATAAGCCAATTTAGAGACCAGGAGCTCGAACTAAAAAAAGAATGTGCAATGTCAAAATTTGTTTTCGATAGTATGCTACCAAAGTATCCACAGTTTCAGCCATTCATCAGTTCACATTTATCTTCAACCTCACAAAATTCGTCATCAGCAGCTGTTGCCGCCGCTTTAGCCGCCGCCGCTGCCTCCTCTACGGCGTCCGTTAATACACTTGCAAATAACCTAACGAGTAGTCACGGCATTGGTACCAATAATCACAACAACGGTAATTACATACCTTCTGTCGCCGTCCACTCATCTTCGCTGTCGCCATCTTCGTCCAGTGTTAACATTAGCAGCAGCCATTTAAATCAGTCGTCCAATTCGCCGGTGTCTTCGTCCTCTCCTTCATCCACCACGTTTGGCGCGCTAACACATCAGCAACAATTGCAGCAACACCACCACCAACAACAACATCAGCAACAGCATCACAGTCAGTATACATTATCCGCAGCCTTGCATCTACAGCAACAACAACAGCAGTTGCATATTAATAAATTAGCAGCGGCCGCTGCAGTAGTCAACTCACAAAGCGGTAACGGTCTAGGACACAGCGTTCAGCAACAACATCAACTATCCCACCAACAACTATTGCTTACACCACCATCGGCGACTAACTCACAAGCAGGTGAAAGCAGTTGCTCACCCTCGCCGTCGGCCACATCATCATCGTTGCATCGCAGTATCAACGATCACTCTCCCTCCTCTGCATCTACCGCCGCAGTCGCATCAGCTGCAGCCGCTAGTACTGTAGCCGCAGCAGCAGCAGCCGCCGCCGCCGCTTCCTCGTTTGCTATACCCACAAGCAAAATGTATCCATACGTATCTAATCATCCAACATCGCACGGTATATCTGGCATGCCGGGCTTTTCCGGGCTGGAGGATAAGTCTTGCAGGTGAGTCAGTTGTTCTCAATGTTACGCATAAAAATTGCAAAAACAAATTTAGTTGAAAAAGAGGAAAAAATTAGAATAGTTCAATTAGAATACCAATATTTCCTTTCTGAAGTCCTAACTTAATCAATTTTTTTTTTTTTGATAGAGTCAATTTCTGAGTTCATACAAGTAAGCGCGTGTTTACACAGCTATTACCTTCTAAAAGTTTAGTTGATATATCAAAAGAAGTATTTGAATGAAATATTTATATAAAATTAATTCAGACACATGGTTTTCTACTATTGTAACAAAAACTAAATACCCACTTGTATCAAGCCTTGAAGTTTTTAATTACAAAAATACTATAGTTGATTGTTGATTGCACTAATTGCACATAAAAGTATTTTTTAATTAATGGTTTTTACAAAATGCTCGTGTTCAAATATGATTTGCAAAGTTTTCAATGTTTTATGATACAGAGTTAGTTCACACTAAGAGTAGAAAAAAGGTTCACTTTTAATTTTTGAGGTTTAAAATATATACTGCCATATTATATACATACATACATACATACCATATATAGTGACATATTTTTGACTGATTGAACAAAATGTTTATCAATTCGTATCTGTTGAAAGCATATACTACATAACTCAAAAATAAATTATTTGTATTAATTACTCGGCAAATTATTCTACACTTGTGGTGTAAAAAGTTCTTTCCAATTAATAATAATTGAGAGATTAAAACACATCATGATTCAAATTAGTGTAGTTTTCTTTATTTTCAAAAAAATAATCGTTTAAAAACTATAAACTCTTCTTAAAAAATCATTTAATTTGAGTTATGACGCTAAATGAGTGATATGCTTAAGCTACAATTCTCATGCACTTAACGTCCTCTTTCTGTGTAAAGCTCGTAATTATATTTTTTTGGAAATGCAATTTTCAGTGGAAAACCCTTTTAGCACTAGTATTATGTAAAACATAACCTAAAAGTTTCATAATGAGGATATAATTTTTTCTAGAGGATTTTGATCTTTCTCGTATCAACATGTTCATATTTAAAAATCTCGTATCTGCCGTAAATACTGCAGGAAACTTTGCGCTGCTGCTTTATGGCTGAATGTTTGTAAACAAAAACAAAAGTAAATATTAAAAAATGTTACTCTGCTGAACAAAAGAGCGATTTATATAAGAATTTGAAATTTAAAGATTTACCTTTCAAACTTGGTTAATCCTAAAATTATCGCAATGGTTATGATCAATTGACTGTCGAAATTAATGCACACGAATGTTCTGGTTATTTCCCAGATTATTCAGCTGTTAATTTGGACATATTTTAATAAAACAAACATAAACGTGTTTTAAAATAATTAAATAGTAATTAAATGTTTTATAGCATGTTAAGTTAAAATCTCATGAAACTGTTTTAATTAAATAATATACAAAACAATTAATTGAGAGCCTTGCACAACAAACATTTTCTCCAATAATTCTATAGAAAAACCTATTATAATTCAAAACATCGTATCTACACAAAAGATACTGTGAAATTTGACGCGAAAACTAGTATCTATATAAAATTGATAGCGGCAATTAGGTATAGATGCAGACAGCAAAAGTCTTGTTTAAGTATTTTATGTTAATAAATACAAATTATACATTTCAAATTTATTAAAATTTTTAGAAAAATTAAGAAATTCTAAACGTTTATTTCGATTTTCCGATAATTTTGTAGATACGAGGTAATTCTAAAACAAGAGAAACGACTGTATTTGATCATGCCGACGTCTTTATACCTTTCGTGAACATATCAAAATTATTGTAAATTTCAAAATTCGATTCTGGTAATTTTCAGTGACAATATGAACTTGAATTAACGTCTGCAGAATACCAAATTTCACGCTCTTGGGTGCTTTTTTGGCGGATTTTCGATCCCAAATCTAATATCTGAGCAAATCGGTTGTATAGGGGCTATAAAATATTCCGATTTCGATTATTTACAGTATCAATATACAGTTTATAATATGTGCTTCTAAGTGCTTTTTTGACTGATTTTAGACCAAAACCTCACTTCTGAAAATATCTGTGTATGGGATCTATATGTTATATTCGATGGATTTCGATGATTTTCAGAACCAATATGCAATTCATTATGTTTACTCAGTATACCCAATTTCACGTTCTGGGGTGCTTTTTTAAGGACTTATGACCCAACATTTCAAATCTGAAAAATCAGTCGGATATATGCTATAGTGGTCTGAACGGTTCCAACAAATCTTCGTTTCAACATATAGGTGTATCTTCCTACCAAGGTTGGTTGAAACATTTCAAAATTTGGGGGCTTAGTTTGCGTTCAAACAGACAGACGGACATGGCTAAATCAACTCAGCTCGTCATTCCGATACGATCGGTATAAACTTCGGTGGGTTTATCTTTTCTCCTACTTCGGATCAAAGTTAATATGAAACGGTATAAATTTGTACATAAAAGGTATAAAAAAGATGCATTATGATAGCCCTCGATAAGCTTGCTACGTTGTATATCATTTATACGTAAACTTTTGCTATTATTGATAGTGATTCTCCAAATCCAGGTTTTTAAAACTCTACATTTTTAAGGGTCAGCTGGTTGACACTAAATATAAGATTTAGAAATTTATATGAATATATTTAATTTCCAAAGAAATCTGAGCTATATATTTATATAATTTATTGTTCCTAAAACTAATATTTTACTAATTGAATGAAACTTTCATAAGTTTTCATGAGAGGTATGAACACCGTTTGCAAATTGATTTTGGTCAAAAGTATATAAGTACTAGAATAAGGAGCGATAGATCCATAAAAAGCGATCCATTATACCGAAGCGATCAGGTAGCTCGTTTATTAAACATGACTATCTTTTGGTTTTTGTGATATTTCAACGAAATTTTGTATGGATGCATCCATACAACTAAATGTTCAGATATGTGATTTATTCTCATAATTTTCGCATTTAGGTATTCATTTTTCACGTTCTAGATGAAAAATTGACACTGATAATCATGAACATCGGACGACGCTAACATATAACAAAGCTTCAATGCTAATACGAATATGAGAAGATAATGATAAATACCTAACACAAATGTCATGTTAATAGTACTATTTACATCTAAAATATTATTAGTAATATTAATAAATGCAGTTAACAGAAGCGAAGTAAGTAAAGGGCTCTGTTTTTCATATCTGTCATTCCCTAATACTTCCCATATTGCTTATACTACGTTTTTATCGTAATGTATATTTTTTCAAAATATATCAATCAGTATGTTTGAATACTCTTTACAATTATTATTCAGTAATGACCATTTATAACAATTTCAGGTAACAGCTATCGTATTTAACTAAACAATTGAAAATCTTAATACTATAGAATTATTAGGAGAATTGAATATTCTTCAAGAAGTTTTCAAAACCAGTCCAAAGGTTAATAATTAAAATCGATATATGTATGTTTTAATAAAAATTAATTTGTCGTTTTGTGAGAGCAGACATTTATTGTTAGATATATTTAGTTTTGGGCTTATAAAACGGTTAACTAATTAAAAATTAAAAGGACACACAAAAAAATAGAAACGAAAATTCTAGAAAACATTTTAAATTTTCTGCAAGTTTTTGCGTTTAGCGAACTATGTGAGATGCCTTTAGTTAATCCCAGTAAGAGTTCAGTCAAAAAATATGAACACGTTTATATAAGTATATACAATTATATATATATATATGTAGAATTTTTGTTACATATGTATGTTGTATGTTACAATAATTCATATAATAACATCTATAATCTAATGATGTGATTTTGTGTACAACATGCAATATGTACAGAACAAATAATCTGACACGCTAAAAGTCCATGCGCCATATAAAGTATAAACACCAGTAATGTTTGCACATACACATGTCATGAGTGGGAGTGTTAATAGCATAATTACACACATGCTGGCCTCGTAGCCGTCCGCTGGCAATCTGGAAAAATTAAGGTGAACAATCAGAAGTAAACTAATGAAGTGATTAGCATTTTGGACCAATTTAAATCCAAAGAAACCGCCGCACCGGATTCATGTGGCTAGTAAACTCACTCTCATTTGACACTTAGTTGACCATAACTAAATAGCAAACATTACTTCCTTAGAGGTCTAACCAAACTAAATAGAAAAATTCGCACGCACATTGACCTTCGTCCATTTGCATATAGGCACAATAATAAGGGTACCTTCAGATTCCCATGTATATTTGTGCTGCAATTTGCCTTCAAGGAAATATGTAAGCAGATTTAGTAAAGAACACTACCTAGACATAATGACGTTGTTATGGTCGTTATGGTTGTTATGATTGTTTTTGCAATTTTGTACAAGTACATATGTATATATATAATTAGAGTGATTTGTTAGTTTTGACCAATTTTTTATTTTCTTTCATAGCAGGTACACAGATAGTATCATGAACAGTTATCAATCAATGAGTGCACCAGCTTCGGCCTCCAGCTTTGCGCAATTCTACCAACATGCTGCTGCAGCAACGGCTGCATCCGCAGGAGCTGTTGGCGTTGACTCACTTGGTAACGCATGTACGCAGCCATCAACGGGTGTTCTGTCCACTGGTAGTGCAGGTCAAAGTATTGCCGATTTGCCAAGATATCCATGGATGACATTAACAGGTAAGCTTCGTCATTTTAGAATAGAATCTATCTCATACAATTTTTTGTGGCATACATCTTTTTTTTAACATTTTTATTTATTTACTGAATCTGACTCGATATCAGAAGCCTAACAATGAGTAGTCAAATCTTAAAAATCTAAATTAACATTATATCCCATTATAAGGAATGGGTTGCAAGCTCGACGCTGCTTTTTATAAGGCTGATAAATTCCTCCTGTTCTCGCTACGTACTTTTTTGTTACGATTAAAATCTCTTCTTTGATAGTGCGTTTATTTGGATCTGAATGAATGTTTTCATTACGCATGTACCATGTTGCGTCCGTTATTATACTTAGCGCTTTGGATTGGAATCTTTGTATTATATCTATATTCGTTGCGCAAGCTATGCTCCATATCTGGAATCTATAGTGATGTGTTTTTGCACTTATTGTCATTGACTTTTAAGCACCATTTTGCTAGCCATTCTTCAATTAGTTTAAGGTGTTGCTATAAAACTTTCATGGTTGTCATGGGGAATTTGTGCCGCAAAAGCTGACGTAATTACTTTGCCACTTGTAGGGATGTCTGTACAGTATATACAATAATGGCCCAAGAATACTACCCTGTATAATACCTACCGTGATTGGATACTCCTCTGTTATATATTAATTTACTTTTACAGTGAATTCGTCTGCTGTACAAGTAGAATTCAAGGATATTGTGGAACATGTTAGGTTTAGCTATCACAATTATCTTCGACTTTTTCATGTCTGTGGAGAAAAGCTAGGATAGTGTGGCACTGAAAAGTTTTGCAATAAAAACGAGAGCAAGGATTGGCAGTTCCTTTAACATTTTTGGTGTGATATGGTCGTATGCAGGACATTTTTTTGGATCTAATGATAATCTTAATCTAAGGATGGGACAATGTGTAGAAGTTCACGCAAGTGAGGAAAGCACCTGACTGCCATTCACCTGGGAGTGGCCAGAAACGATTCCTTTACATATGGTTCAAGTAGCTCATGACTTCCGGTCTTAGACCAAATATCCTCTGGGTAGCCAACAAACATCCGTTTTGGAGGCGAGCTAAAGTGGGAGGCGAATTCCCTGCGGTTGTGCGTAGGGTTTGGGACCCACCACATAAAAACTATACTCCAATGAAAAATCAACAAATGCCTAGGATGAGAGATCCCACTTTTTATGACGACCCCTGCAAACGTTTAAAGAATCACGATTTGAGGTCATGCACCTAGAATGTCCGGTCCCTTAAGTGGGAAGGTGCCGCTGCCCAGTTGGTTGATGTCCTCGTAAGACTAAAAGCTGACATCACCGCCGTCCAAGAACAACGATGGACGGGACAAGTAGGAAGAAGGTGGGTCCTTGTGAAATCTACTATAGCGGCAATTTAAGGAAGGGCAAATTTGGTGTTGGGTTTGTGGTCCTGGCATTCACCCCGATGGATGAACGTCTAGCCGCAATTCGCATCAAAGCGAAGTTCTTCACCATATCGTTAATTTGCGTCCACGCGTCGACAGAAGAAGAGGATGCTTCTATGAGAGCCTAGAATGCACTTATGAGTGCCGCCCCCGCTACGATGCTAGGCGATTTCAATGCCATATTGGGCAAAGAAGGTACTTTTGGCGCAACAATCAGAAAATTCTGCCTCTACGACGAAACATCCCCAAACGTATGCAGATTCCAGCATACGAAAATTCCAGTGTTCTAGACGTGCGTACGTTCCGAGGGCCAAATATCCACTCGGATCATCTTGTAGCAGCAAAAATACGCACCCGCCTCTGTGCGGCATAGAATGCCAGTCAACAAACACAAGGAAGGTTTACAGCAGACAACCAAGAGGCCGAAATGCGTGAGTATGAAGAGCTTCAGAAGCTGACCGACAAGGGTAATGCTCGAAAAATCTATGAGAAGATGCGGCGACTTGCAGAAAGTTTCAAGATCGAAGAAAACTCGTGTAGGGACCATGGAACTAATCTGGTGACAGATGCCCAGAGCATACTGAGTGTATAGAGGGAACACTTCTCCAACCTGCTCAATGGCAGTGAAAGTGAAAACCCAGGAGATGGCGAACCCCCAATCGATAACGATGGTACAGAAGAGCCATCGCCCTACTATGAATAAGTTCGAATAGCGATTGCCCGCTTGAAAAATAACAAAGCAGCGGGAGCTGTTGGCTTACCGGCAGAACTATTCAAATACGGTGGCAAAGAACTAACAAGGAGCATGAATCAGCTTCTTTGCAGAATATGGTCGGACAAATGCATGCCTGACGATTGGAACCTAAGTGTGCTCTGACCAATCCAAAAAAAGGGAGATCCCACGGTCTGCGCTAATTATCGTGGGATAAGTCTCCTTAATATCGCATATAAGGTCCTATCTAGCGTATTGTGTGAAAGACTAAATCCCACCGTCAACAAATTGATCGGACCATATCAGTGTGGCTTTAAACCTGGCAAATCCACCATTGACCAGATATTCACCATGCGGTAAATCTTTTGGAGTCCCGAGAGAAAAGAATCGATAAACACCACCTTTTTTTTATCGATTTTAAAACTGCCTTCGACAGCACGATAAAGAACTGACTCTACGCCGCTATGTCTGAATTTGATATCCCCATAAAACTCATACGTCTATGTAAACTGACCCTAGATAATACCAGAAGCGCAGTCAGAATTGGGAAGGACCTCTCCGAGCCGTTAGATACCAAACGAGGCTTCAAACAAGGAGACTCTTTATCATGTGATTTCTTCAATTTGATGCCGGAGAAAATAATATGATCTGCAGAGCTAAATAGTACAGGTACAACCTTCTACAAGAGTGTACAAAGTTGTTGTATGCCGATGATATTGATATAATTGGTCATAACAACCGCACCGTAAGTTCTGCGTTCTCCAGATTAGACAAAGAAGCGAAGCGAATGGGTCTGGTAGTGAACGAGGGCAAGACGAGATATTTCCTGTCATCAAATAAACAGTTATCATATTCGCGACTTGGCTTCCACACGCCACAGTTGACAGTCATAACTTTGAAGTCGTAGATAATCTCGACTATCTAGGAACCAACATTAACAACACAAACAATGTCAGCCTTGAAATCCAACGCAAAATCACTCTAACCAACAGGTGCTACTTTGGACTGAGTTGGTAATTGAAAAGTAAAGTCCTCCCTCGCTCATAATTCCTGTCCTGACATATGGTGTAGAAGTCTGGACGATGAGTCGGCTTTAGGAGATTTCGAGAGAAAAGTTTCGCGAAAGATTTATGGTCCTTTGCGCGTTGGCAATGACGAATGCCGCAGACAATGAAACGATAAGCTGTACGAGCTATATAACGACATTGACTTAGTTCAGCGAATCAAGAGACAGCGGCAACGCTGGCTAGGTCATGTCGCCCGAATGGATGAAAGCGCTCCAGCTTTGAAAGTATTCGATGGAGTACCCGCTGTTGGAAGTAGAGGAGGAGGAAGATATCCACTCCGTTTTGAAGGATTAGGTGGAGAGCGACCTAGTATTTCCAACTGGCGCCAAACAGCAAAGCTGTTTAGCTTAAGCTGGTGGCTTAAGAGTTTTGCTAGCTTTCCAAAGCAATTTTTTATTGGTAACATGAAATAAATTAAACGTGTATTTTGAGAAGACTAGAGTCCGTTTTAAAAAAAAAATTATGTTCATTGCAGAGCGTAACTTTCAACTATAATATTCATTTTATTTTATTTGCATTGTTTTGATAATTCACAATAGAAACTCTATTGTATTATGTTACTCGGTACAAAACTAATAACATCGAAGTAAAAGTAAAACGTTCTTACTCTCTTATTATATTTTCTTATCTGTCAGAGATGAACGTGTAGGAGCATTTTCCAGCATAAGCTTATCAAATCTTGTTGTTTCTTGTATTTTATCAAAATTTCAAAAAAATTTCTGTTAATTGTTTAATAAAGACATATTATATACATACAGCATATGTGTGCATACCATTTTCTATAAAGCAACAACAGTTTTCCTCGGTTGAGTTAGAAAACGATCACTATAGCAGTGCAGATTTTGATTCATACTTTGCGATCAGTACGAATTATTCCCTCTTCATCCATAACTACTCCATAAACTGTTCAACTGGTTATTCAGGCTTATTTAAACGCCAATTGCCTCAATTTAAATTATATCTATATTACTTTGGAGTATATAAACAATAGATGATGGCATCGTTATTGCCAATTTGAAAACAATCCATAATGGCTTCTTATGAGCATTTCTCTTCTTCGTCTATACTGGTTCGGTGTATTTCCCACACATACTTATCTTTTCGCGTTTTGTGATGCTTTCTACAGCTCTACACTGCTAAACATTTCGAGTGTGCTGTTAAACGGTAGATAATCATAAAAAAGCAATTTATGTTATACCAGCAGTTTATTCAAAAATTGTATTGTTGCTATAGTGGTTGTTGAAATTTCTTGCCATTGTGGCTTCTGTTGTTTTTGTTATATTGCCGCTATTTCAAATCAGTATCAGTATCTGCTCCGGTGATTTGTTATTTAAATATCGTCAAGGTTATAACTCTTAGCCATCACAATTCGTTTATATTTATATGTTTAGGCAAATACACACTGGCAACATACTCGGACATAAGTATGCACATATGCACATATGCATGTATGTGTATAAAATAAATATAAATGAGAATATACATAGTATGTGTATAAAATAAATATAAATGAAAATATACATAGTTCGTGAACACGAGATTTGTTGGTTGTGTGTCGTCTTCTTATTAAGAGCTAAATAACTACAACAAAATTATCTTGATGACTGGCCAAACCGATGCTTGTTAATTAAAAAATCTTTCTTTATCCGCAAATTCGATTTCGCATAAATAAATTTGAGTGGACTCGTTAATTCATGTAATTTTTTTTTTGTGTTTTTATGATTAAGTATTGGAGATTTATCTGTTGATTTGGAAGTCAATAATTAATTTAATTTTAATAACCTTAAGTGATAATTGCAAATGAAAAATTAATTTTAAATACGAGGGAGCGTTTTTATGTTCGCAGAATGAGAGCGCTGTAGGGGGTGATTAGCCTCATTAGGATCATAACTTATGCATTGGCTCATATTTAGTATAAATGCGAAGTTTAATTGTTATTACAAAATTAATATTTGAGCTATCGTCAGCCAAGCAACATAATCAGGAGTTAAAAGTGAAATTAGCAAAAAACACAGCGTGTAGAGTGTTCACGTACATTTTTGGACCTATTATTACCTTTGCACAACAACGCGCCCGTTCACAAGAGTCGCGTTTCGTTGGCTGCCATGCATAAAGAAAGCTTTTGAAGAACCCCACAACTCAGATCTGGCCCCAAGTGGTTATTACCAGTTTCTAAAAATTAAAAAAGAGCAGAGGGGTAAACAGTTTGGGCGTATATAGAAAATATTTTTTATTAGCGTATAAATAAATTAATTGAAAAATCTGAGAACAGTCTTGCAGATGAAAATATTTAAAATGTAAAATTAATTGTTTTTTTTTCACCTCTTAAAGATACAATACCACACTTTTCTATGGCTTTATTGTAATTTTGTTCTATTTAGATTTTATAAATATTTTGTGATACAATATAAAAGGTAAAGCAGAATTAAAAGTTCTTTTTAAGCTTCAACTTATTCAATATATAGAACTTCTTATTATATTATTGTTCAATATAAATATTTGTATGAATGCGGATACAATACTTGGAGTTTATCTCTATTCAAAATTTTAAGCAAATCGAACCTTATTCCTGGATCACTTCTGAAAAATAAAACTACTTTTTATATTTAGTTAGGCAAAATATACATCCATTCAAGCAGAATTCCTTATTACCTATGAATGATGTCATAACCAAACAATCCTAATCGTAAAATTTTCTGTAAGCGCTTTTATTGCTGGCGAATGCTCACCTGCATATGACTCTTATTTGAAAATTACCCTACTACAACGCAAACATCATTGATTCTTCCAATGCAAAGAAGATAATTTAAAAACATAAAACTGGGACATATATATGTACATAGTTAATTGCTGATTTTTTATCAATTACTGTCTATTTTTAGCCTAGCTAGCTGTGATTTTTATTTAATAACTAAAGATTTTTTTTTACAAAATTTCAACTTACGAACGCTACGAATTTCGAGCAAATAATTATATATTTAATATTTTTCGGAACAAAATGTATGTATATAAGCACATTAACAAACCCAAAAATGTTGCATTGGATTGAGTTTACAGAGGGCGACTCATGTTGCCTAATCTTTTTGTTCGTTGTTGATAGTGCGACGGCGGAGGCGGCAAGGCAGCGATATCGTCGCATCTGTCCTTCAGCAAAAAAGTCGCTTGGAGTAAACTCAGGTTTTATGTGTCATTAGAATTAACAAGGTCTACTAAAGTTATATCAATGAAGAGATATTACCCGGCGAATATCATTGTCCTCCAAAAATGTAATGTTCTCTCCTGCAAGCATTTGTTTACCATATGGTTTATCTGAATACCTACAAATATTCACCTCTGAACTATTGGACCAACTCATGTTTCTATACCAGCTTAGTGCGGCAAGACACTTCTTCGTGTTTTACCTATTGCTATCACTACACGAAGTTACAATTTCGCAATAAGTAACTTGTATACAGAAAATGTGTGGAAATGAAACTGAGTCAGTTTCGTTTTGCTGGTGATCTCTGCTGACACATAAACGACGTGAAGAATTTGAAATAATATGTATATATATTTCCATGCAAATATATAGAACCAATGCGCAAACTAAAATATATTATATATTTATTAAGGATAAGTAATATGTTTTAATAGCTTCTCACCAAAGAGGATTGTATTCAAAACTAAAAAGTATGTTCGAATTAAATTTTTCTCAGATACTCCATATTGTAATCCCCTGCAGGTACCCCATGGAGTACTTGGATATTATGCAGCGATGGATTAATTGGACCACTTTTTTAATGGATTGTGGTCATTTTAGGATTACTCTATTGTGTATACACACTGAGATATTCGTTATTAATTTTTCTTTCCTTTAAAAGCAATTACTGTTTTTGCGGCATTATAAAGCAATTAAACGGTCAGAGAGGGAGTGCCTCCTTTATAGATGAGAGCGGCTCACAATAGCAAAATGGCCCATTGTAGCACGTATTTGGTGAACGATTAGGTTTATGCTTGGATAAGTTTGTGTTTTTAAAATACTTCAACTCTATAGAAATTAAAACATCAGTCACTTTCGTATCGAAAGTACTTTGTTCTAAAAATATAATCGTAAAACTTAGCACTTTTTGAGGTAAGACAGTAGAAATACTCAAGGTATTTGTACACAGTAAGTGTAGATTTATAAAAAATTTATATCAAAATTAGCAGTCCGGCCACACGTGTTGTGGTTTTCTAAATTTAGCCTAATTTTTATTCTAATTGGTTTTACATAAAATAATCTAATACCAAATATTAAGTTTTTTGTTATATTATTATCTAGCAACATATTTGTATATGTGAGTCGCCACTTTTACGTATCTCAAGTATATGTCAATATAAATGCTGCGAAGTAAGCTAAATGCACCATTCGGATCTATGCATATATACAATATAGTTAGACGCACAAGAATAGATTGTAACCCGCAGCCGCAGGTTAATAACATTGCGCATCGAACACGGGTATACAACATACAAACACACAATATTAATGTACGCTTATATCCAAATCATACTGATCCAATTCCGCGAAACTAAATCACTTCTTTTAAGCATATAATTATTTAACCCAATCGAAATATACATATAATATATATATATATATATATATATATATATATTATATGTATATATTGCATATTCTATATATATGTATATTATATATATATATATAAAAATATATATATTCTATATCGATTTCTATTTTTGTTTACAAATATATCGGGCGACTTTCTGGAAGAAAGAATTTCAAGTCAAAGTAGCTATAAGTACGATTTTCGGCCTGGTCTACTTTCGGGAAAAATAGTGTTCCTACTAATCTAAGCACAAGGCTACCTATATACCAAATTGCCTAAATCGAATCATAAATACGATTTTTTCGAATAGGTCAGATTCCCTAGTCTACTTATTGGTATGAAAAATATATAATAACCTATTCGCAGACTTAACGAATACGTCAGGCGGTTCATAAACTTTTCTAAAAACTGTATATAAAACCGCATGAAAGTTCGTTTGGTAGCTTTTGAGTTTACGGCGAACAGCTAGACAAACAGATTGACAGACGCGGAGGATTATATTAATATCTACACAAATACATTTGTACATATCCAAATATGTACGATAGTAGATGGAATAAAATACTTGTTTCCACTTCAGATCTCGATTATTAAACCGATAGATGTAAAATGGAATACTTTTCAATTCGCAATAACTTGACTGAAACTCGTCTGACATTGCTTTAACGTAAAATATTCAAATTCATTATTTTAATTGCACATTACGCAAAGTCACAGACATTTCTCTGGGATCCTTTTCCATTATAAATATAGAATTTGTGCATACATAATTTAACATTTTCCTGGCGACTGGCATTTATTGTGTCGTGTAGCTGAGTTTCGTTGCTACTGGGCTTTAGATTAGCGAACTAAGAATACTCAAAGATGTAATTTCATTAGTGTGCAGCTGTACCAAGAGCTATATATATGTTTACTCGTACACAAGTAAATGCGTCTGCGTATAGATAGTGATATTTTTAACAGCTTACGGTTACATTAACATGTTGACATTTTTAAATTCCGTAATTATAATTTGCTTGCTATTAAACTTATATCGTGATAAAGTAGCCAACACATATTGACTCCAGATAAGGAATATTAATTTAACTGTGAAATTTTTATTGTTATCTATTTATAATTTTCACCACAATTTTAAATTTTTTACTTAATTTGCTTTTATACTAAAGTTTTCTTCATTATATAAATGTATATAAATATATCAGGATATATAAACATATCATTGTTGCATTCAAATACAATTTCACATTCGCAAGTTACAAATCGCAAAAGTTTTTCATTTTTAATTAAAGCTGGTCCTCGAACTTTCAATATACACACTTTCGACTGACAACAAGTGTGCAATGGCGAACATTCCGAGCATTGAGATCATTTGTGTTGCGATGTAATATACAAGGAATATTTTTAATTAAATATACACACTTATTTCAAATGTAGGAAATGTTGAGTGATGTAAATATGTATATATCCCTCATCTTTTGGCATATTTGTCGGACAACAGCTAAACAGACAGTGAGTGATATTGTCTCGTTTGAATTGGGCACGAGTGTTTGAATAAGCTTTTCCTTTGTTCTATTTGCTAGCTTTTTAATACTTATTGTAACAAATTGTAGACAAACAATAAAAGAATACACATCTCTACTTCAAAATGTTTAAAACAAACGCCGAAGTATATGCATTGGGTTCACAATATCATTCCTCATTTTCATTGTTCATATAATAAACGCTTTCATAGTAGCTATTAAAGTTTTAAATCACTGATAAACATATTTTCAATTAATTTTCGCGATTTTTGCTGAGCACCATTTTATTTATTTATATAATATAAATTATGTATTTTTTCTAAATATGTTACATACGTCGTTTTTTTTCCTCAAAAACAATTTGCCTATATTTTGTAATTACTTGAACTATACCTACTAAATATACTTAACAATGGAAATTTATGTAACAGTACAGTTAAAATTATTTTGTAATTTAATGGCATTTAACATTAAAGCAGGGTATGGATTATTATAATATTTATTAAAAAGAAATCATTGGCTTTCTAACTGAGGAGAAGGGTTATAAGCAAGGCTGCATAGTAATATTGAATTTTATATTATGAATTGCTGTCGTAGTGTTATAAAGTTATCATAAAATTTTAAATATTTATATTTAATTACGCTGATAATTTAAAATATCACCTTTAGTTTCTTTGAGTTTAGCGCTAAAACGAAAGAAAATCGTTTCGTTAAGTTTGCTTTTCTCATTAGCGATACGAAATGGTATCGTTTTGATTGTTGAGAATCTCTGGTTTTTAGTGTATTCTTCTAAATTTGTAGTTTTAAGTATTTATTGGTATATCTATTCAAGTTTTAAATGATATGCGATTTTGAAATATTAATCGTTATAAACAAAAAAGCATTATGTATATATGTTATATATAACCCGTAAAGCGAATTTCGGTTGAAATTATTAAATTCTTAGAAATTTATTAAATTCTTAGAAAGAATATTGTAATTTATTATAAAGTTACATATTTTTTTTTTTGCTTAGGTAATATCTGCAAAGAAAAAATAAAAAAGGAAGATATTTGCTATTTCTGAGCAAGAATTTATTAAGGAAATAATGATTACCTTTGAAAAAAATATTTTTTTTGAGTAATTCAATAAATCTAAAAAGGAGATAATTATTAATGATCGAACATTTTTGATTCTTAAAATAATAATTAATATACTATTAAACATTTATTATTTCATTTCATTTATTTATTATTATTATTCATTTATTTAAACACCATGAAACTGGAAATTAAAAATAGTTTCCTATCATTTTACACTTTTAAATATGAAGCTGGGATTTACTGTTGCTTTTAATTAAAGTAAGTAGCCATCGAAGGAAATGATATTAAATACATAAAAGTTTTTATCTAAATTTTCTTAGTCAAAGAATATTTGCTGACGATAGTAATTGACTTATTTTAACTGAAAGTGGTATTAATTTCTTGCCATAGAACACATTCTTACATTCAATAACAAATTTTGCAAAATTTTTTATTTCATTTGTAGTTAGGAAATTCTTATAAATGCACTGAAACAATCTACGTTCCTTGTCATAATGTATGTACCTTATGCCTCAAACCATGAAGGTCAGTAAATAAATGTGATTGCCTGAAATAAACGCGTTATTGTTTTGAAAAGCCAGAACGTTTTTACATTTTTAAAGGATTGTTTCATATTTTATTTACAACAGACATATGTTGAAAAGTATGAATAATACATTTTCCACTTATAACATATACTCTTTTTTTACCAAGGTCTTATCTAACTTTATGTTTTTTTTCAGAATGGATGGGAAGCCCATTTGAAAGAGTCGTCTGTGCAGATTTCAACGGTAAGTGTCTGGAATATCAACTTAAATTTTAATGTATATAAAAACGTAAATTTTGAGTTAATGTGGTGATAAACCGGTGAACAGCTTTCCTAAGGATCTTTATTTGTTTCCAGCAGTCATTTCAAATATGATACAATAGAACTAACCTTTTTTTTAAATGCCCTTGAAATTGAAATATGCCAAAAAAAAATGCTTGTTTTTCACTAACTAAGCGAATATAAGTAGTTTTTAAGTTCGTTTTAATATGTTTAGAGGCTCGTCTAATATTCTTGTTATGAATTTTTATGTCTAATTTTTTAATGTGTATTATTTAATGTTATAGTCGTGAAAACGGTTTGATAAATTTTAAACTATGTATTTAAAATTTTCCTTTATAATCATATACTACAAACAAATATGATTTTTAAATTGCATTTTTCAACGCACAACCATTGGCCGACCACATGGCTAATTTACAATAATCGCAGCCAAGATATTAATGTAATGCATTTGATTTGCCGCCATCGAACAGTAGCTGTTGATGGCAATGCGAAATTGTTGTTGATTGTAACAATTACAATTTTTCCAACACTTTTACGACCATAACAAGAACTTCAATCCATTTATATTTGCAACGTGCTATTCCCAAGTTGTCATGCTTTGACCCTTGCGAAATAAAGCATAGCTGAGCCACAACGAATATAATATCAGTATTTAAACATCCGCACTCCTTGTGAACGCAATTGCAAACCTTCCGTTCAACTCCAATAACCACATCACTGTTCACCTCTTCGTTATTCTTTATTTTTTCTTTTCTTCTGTTGTCGCTTTCGATTTATGTTTATGTAATTCGAGGCCTGGCTACAGAGGCAACGAGGCGCAAAATTGGGCTGCTTTAAGGGAAAATGGATACCTCTCGATATGACGGGGTATAATTTTTAAAAGAGGCTGCTTACGGTGAACAAGAACAAATATACGTGCAGTAGTAGCCAACGATTACAGTTTTTATTGTTTATTTTTTGTAGTATTTCTTCTTTATGTTTGTTTATGCGTATTTATTAGATTAAATCACAAAACAAGCAATATGAGAACGTGGTTTTATGCTCCGAAACTGTGCTAGGCTAATCGATGCCAATGCTGTTAAGAAGTAGTAAGGAGGTGGAGTGACCTGTTACCCATACTCCATAATTTTATATAATACTAGCTGTACCCTGCCACGCTCTCCTGTGGCTCATACTCGTTGAATGGATGAAAAATGAAACATTGGATACTCAATTCTTGTGGGTATAAAACATTTTTGGTTTTACCATCGACCACGCAAATAATAAGGTTATCAGGTTTGCCAACCCTAGAAAATGTAATATACAATTGTCCATGTGGGAAGCAATTTGTATCTTAATGTAGACGACACAATTCCAAGATCTACCCCGAGCTTTGCTAATAGTGATTGTAATTATAGAAGTTTTAGGGTAATGTAATCCGTCCTGAAGTCCTATTAATTGGTATTTTGGCATTCCCCATTTTCAGTAACTGGTGTGAAAATACATCGGCCGATAGATCATTGTACAGGTTGACACGCATATTGGTGGTAAACTGCAGAGCTTCTACATGCCGCCGCAACGTTGAGTATTTTAGGCAAGCATTGATCTGAGCCTCAAGTGACTTTTTGTGTGCCATTGTGCAATCATCCGAAACAAAAATTTCGCACCGTTGTAATACTTTTCCCATTCCGGATGCTTTGGAAATATTACATATCGGTATCTCAATGGATTGAAAGCTTAGTAGCAACTTAAGAACGAACCATGCAGCCCTTTCACCAGGTATTAACGTTTCAGCTATTCCGGGCGACGCAGGCTACGATATTTTGTGATCGATTTTTTGCCAGAATCAGTATTATCCGTGTTAATTTTGAAAAAAAAAACAACTTAAATTGTACCAGATTTTTTGGAATAGATCGGTCCCATGTCTACTTCCCCGAACTCTCACCGGGCTCCAATGAAGACATCATGAAAATTTTAAGTCAAACTGTTGGTAACTTTTCGAGATATGCGTATCTTTGCAAACAAAAGTAAAAATAAATATAGTTATCAATTTTCCGTCATCTTTCTTTTAATTTCATAACATAATTCTACACCTGAGTTATTTTGCCATAGCCACATTTTTTTTGTAAAGCAAATATATTTTGCTATACATATTACAATGAAAAATTTTTATTAAAATTTCCTGTCAGTAATAAAAGTGCAGCAAAACTCTGCAATATGCTCCAGTAAAAAAAGATTTGAAAATGAGCAATTTTATTTAATTTAAAATAGTCCTCAAATCAATAATTTATTTGTTTATAAGATAGATAACTATTTAACTAAAAAGATGGATCGGCAAAAACGTCCATTTTACAACTTAATTTTCATATCTTTGTTTCAATTCCACAAAACTCACAGATATATAAATACAAATATAAAATACACACAATGAAAAAATGTAAGACACTTATAAATATTTTTGTCTCAAAATTATACGTTAAATAGACGATAACAATTACAATAAATCAAAAATTGCCATCAGTGTCATTATACTTGATATATAGTGCTTTGAAATAAATAATAATAAAAACAAAAAAAATTATTCAACATGCAAAACTTGAGTGGCACCCAAATAGTCATTAAAATTTAATACGATCATCGTCTGCTTTATAATTTTTATCAACTACAACAATCGAAGAATTGCTCTCTTCGCCTTTGCCGCTGTTGTCGTTTGTCGTTAGTGTCGAAATTTCAAACGACAGATTCATATTCGAGCATATAAAAGTGTAAATGGATCATAAAATGGTCATAAAAGTGAAACATGCTTTGCCATTGAGCATTTTGTGGTTTTCAAATGATCTCATTTCATTAAATTGTTCGCGCCAATACAATTAATTTAGTGACGAAAAATTTTTCATTAAAAATTAAAGAAAATGCGGACAACGGTTTGTTTCGTAACCCTGTATTCATATTAAAGTCTTTCAAATAATAATAATAATCCATAAAAACTTAGCTTATTTTATATAACGTTTATTATAATGCCTCTGGGAAAATATGTGGTCTACTTAAACGTTCTTTAATGTCTTATCTTTTTGTGACAAATAACTTATATTTTGAATATTCTTCAACTATATTATAAACCTTTAAGGTGTATTCATTTCATGCTTGCAGAAGGAAGGCAAAGTGATAACCAAATATCGTGAAATTTTATTGAGTTGAGTAGCTTATTCCAAAGGCGAAAGGTACCACTCACATGTTTTTAAATAATTAAATGGCATATTGCCATTTTTGTTTCGCAGCCGCAGTAATCATGATTTCAATTGCTAACTGGATCAATTTCCAAACTTATTATAAAAGGTAATTTTTCTATTTGCTATTAAAATCCATTAGCCGTTCGGATTATAACCATACCAATTAAATAATTGGTATTGGCACTCCTTTTTCGGGCAATGCTAATCCGATTCTGACTCTGTAAATAGTACTGCATGTGAACCATGTCATGAACATGAAATGATATGTTAACTTTGACCCGAAGTATGCAAGTACCAGTAGGAGAAACTTTATAATTTTCGGATCAAAACGACGAGATAAGTTAATTTTACCATGTCCGTCTGTTTGAAAACAAACTATTCCCTCAGATTTTCAGATATTTCAACGAAACTTGGCACGCAGATGTATTTTTATATTTCTAGTTGGAACCGGCTAGATCGGACCAATATAACAAATATACGAGCGATTTGAGATTTTGGATCATAAATCCGTCAATCCATCTCTGTGTTCTGTATTCTACACACGTAATTACAAATAAATATTGACACTGATTATCATCTAAATTCGGAGACTATATCATATAGTCAATATTTAATCAATTTCTTCAGATATGAGGCTTTGCGACAAAAATCCGTCAAAAATCATCTCGAATCTTAAAATATTATATAATTTGTTGGATATGAGGTCTTGCGTCAGAAACCCATCAAAAAAGAATATAGAAGCTTGAAATGTGGTATTAAATACACTTTATCATAACCGATTTATTCAGATATGAGGTTTTGTGTAAAAAATCCGTCAAAAAAGCATTTGAGGGTGTGAATTTTGGTATCCCACACAAGTGAATTAGAATAAACATTGGTACTAAAAATCATTCAAATCGGAGAATCATGGATATCGGAATATTGTAACATATACTCCCTACTCTGCTTCAAAAATCTGTCAAAAAAGCGTCTCTAGGCGTAAAATATAGTATTCTATAGAGAAAATTATCGAAATCGAATTTTGCAATTTACAATAAATTTGACGGAGCTTGGTTGGGAAGTTTCGATGCACCCACCTTGCACCATCTGATTGCCATTTCAGGCTTTGCAAAACTCTTTTATTGGTAAAATAATTTTCTAAACGAAGAGGCGCTGGTCAAGTTCTTTGCTGAAAAACAAATAATTTCTACACTGATCGAAAAATGGCAAAATGTCATAGATGCTTGATTAAAATTAAAAATAAACTAAATTAAATCGTGGAGACTAGTAACTGAAATGACTATGCTACGGAACGATATTATACATTTTTCTTTGAGAATATATATTAGGAATATAACTCCATAATAAGTCTAAATGTAAACAAAACTAAGCTTGGTATATGAGTTTCTTGAACGTAAATAATTAAAAAAAGTGGAACTTTTAACTTTTTCCGTCAGGCAAAACAATCAGGTTGTTAATATTTAATTCCAAGGCAGCTTAGTTGTTTAACAATTATTTTCGTTGAAATTGATTAATGAACACTTTATTAAACAAATACGTACAATCGACTTTACAGATTCGAGCGTATGGTTGAGCCGTCAGGAATGATTTATTCGACAGGGTTCACTGTTGAGATCGCTTCAGCTCAGTAACGAATTTAATGTGTGACTCAAGCATTGTTTTTGCTGTGACAAAATTAAATATTTGCCATTATATATATGTAGAGTTTCAAATAGAAAAAGAACAAAATTGTAATCATCTGTCGTTCTGGCTCTTTATGATTTATCTGCCATTTCAATGAAGTGAATGTTGAGTGCTTTCGCAGACGAACCGAAATCACATCTGTTGTGTCAATTATATTCGTACATTTTTGTTTGCTTAAACATATACATATATATATATATATATAATAGTACATATTATTGAAAACTTGCATATGTAAATATGTGTTTATTTATATATAAAAGCTTATGGTAAGACATCGCTACATACGAGGGCTGTACAAAAAGTATCGCGACACACACATATAGTTTTCTTCGATTGCAAGGGCGTCACTAATCTGCCAAAAATTCCCAGGATTTGTGGAAGAACAAAAATAAGCTTTTGCACCATTATACCGCCACTGCCACACATCGTTGCTTGTGCGGAACTATTTTTCTACAGAGGAGTCACACAAGAACATGAAAAATACTTCTAATACTGCTTTGAGGATTATATCTAGGTTGACTACTTTGCAGAGATAGAAATACTTACAAGCCCATTTGTCATTGAGCTTTTGGTACGTTAAAATATAAGTATTTGTTGACACTATTCAAACTATTCAAAAATTAGGGCTCTCGGCTGGAATTCATTTGAGCCAGCCGGGGCGGTCAGTTGCCAGAAATCATTTAAAATAAAGCTAAATTCATCGCCATAAGCTTAAATTATATGCGTATTTTTTCTTCTTAAAAACCACATGATAGTGTTGATGCTGTTTTTCGTGCAACACACTAATCCGATTTTATCAAACTCGAACACGTTTGAAAACTGACATTTCAAGCACTATATTTTATGAAAGCAGTTGTGTAAACCTTAAATCTAGTACAAAGTTATTGTGATATGAAATAAAGTTTCGAAGAAATACGTTGTGTGATTTCTTTTTACCTTAAAAATTTTCAAAGCTTGGTTGGGAAGTTTTGAGCCACACACCATAGAGCTCGACTTTCCACCATCTTCTCTCATTTCAGTCGGTCTCAGCAAAACTTTCTTGGTGTTAAAATATGGAGAATTGGTCAATACTTAGCAGAATTTCGAAATCCCGAGACGATCGCCAATCTATTTTTATCCATTTCTAATACAAATTTGTATTTTTTTTAAGTTGGATCATTAGTAGTAGTTTTATTGCTTAAATAAGCAGTTTATTTATATGCACATGTGCATATATAAAAATTACCATAATTAGATTTTATTAGTAACCACTGCACAAATACATTATATACCTGTATAAAAAGCCAACAATAGCAATAAACAGTGACAATGGTGGTAAGTTTTTCCAATAAGCGCCACTCTCATAAATGTTCTATACGCATTGTTGGAGTTGCAGCTGCAACAAATTACCCCAGACAACAACAGCCGCAGCATTAAGTGCCCATAACCAACATTGCCAAGAGCTCCATCATCGCAAATAGCACGTAGAACAACAATAAATTGTGCTGAGTGAAAAAATAAACAGAAAATAAAAGGAATGAAAAACTCAAAATATTACAACAAATTTTTAGCAAAAATGGTAAGTCAAGTCGGTTGAAGTGGCATGCCAACTTTTGGTTTACAACATGAATGTGTATGTTAAATTTTTTTTTTTTTGTGATGGCGAATCAGCGGCGGTTGAAAATAATTTAAATTGTGAATATTTTCCACTTGCTGTCAATATTAATACGACTGCGCATGTATAAATGAAGCACATACTTACACCTACATGTGCAGACAAATGGTCAGACAGACGCCCACATACACTGCGTATCTGTCAACGCTATCTCTATGGGTATTGTTTCACCGCTTCACATTCAGCCAATTATTATGGCCGCTGCAACTCCTGCACTAACGTTGACGATCGATATGGTAGCATGGACAAATAACTGTATAATGCTCGACTAATCCAGAAATGGTCTGGGTGTTTCGTTGGTCGATGCTATGACATCGCGATGCTCTGAATTGCAAGGGAGTGTTGAGGTTTGTGTTAGTTTAAGTACTACCAGTACACTAAAGTGCGATTGCGCTTCCCAATACAGTATCTTGACTTGCAGGTCGTTCGTAGATTAAAAAGCAAATGAGTTAATTTATGGTTAGTGGTAAGCTGAATTCCATTCCATTGTGTGGTTGCTGTTTAAATTAAAAAATTCTATTTTCAATATGTATGCCGCTTAATTGCTGCTTATGGTGTTATTGTTTCGAATATATGTTGTTATGTTGACAATATGTACATAATGTATTTGCAAAGGGCATTTTGTATTCATTACAGCAACCAAATAGCGATCATGAATATCTAACTATAATTATCTCAAAGCTTTATTCTAAAAATTTTGTATCTTTAAGCATATCTTAAATTTCATATGGTAAAATTTTGGTTTCACTCCTGCTGCGACCACTTCTTCATCGAAACATTTGGTCATTTCGAGTTAAAGCTATTCAAATTTCAACTAATAAAAAATTTCGTTAACTTTAAAATTTATTTTTTACGCCAATACATAATTACATAATTTCAAAGGCGGAAAGCGGCCGCAATAGCCGAGTGGTTAGCAATGCATACTACCATTCGGAAAGCCAGAATTCGAGCCCTTGTTCAAACAACTTACAAAATTATAAAAACTAAATATTTCTAATTGCGGTCGCTCCTCATCAGGACATGTCAAGACCTCCGGGTGTATTTCTGAAACGAAATAAAAGCTCCTCATAAAAATCCATCAGCCTCTCGGAGGCGGCTTAGAATAAATTGTATTGTAAATTGGAGGAAGAGCTCGGCCCATATATAAAGCCGAAATACCAAAAAGCAATAAGGCAAAAGAGTGTAATGACGTTTCATTAGTCGATATAGTTATCAATGGCTCTGAAACGACTTCTTTTATTAAAAAGAAAAGCGTCTCGATTATACATAAACTTATGTCATTGAGTAAAAATTTGTCGTTACATTGTCTTAGCAAGCTCGATCAAGCTGAACTATCTGCTTTGACTACGTGCACTCTATCTTTTAAGAGGCTGATTTATGTGAAATCGATAGTACAAGTGGAGCAGAATTCTTCGACCTGTTTTTAGGAGTCAAAGTAAAACTTTCACGTGAACTTATTTCACGTCGGAAGGCAAACGCATGAGATTTATCGGCCATTAGGCATTGTGCATCGGAATTCTCATAACATCGAAAATATCGTCTTCCTGAATTGAAAATACATATCGATTGGCCTAATATTTTTAGCCATGTTAAGCAGTATTGTTAATAAAGACCTCAAATTGAGCAATGTAGAAAAACTACAATATCTACGCGCAAGTTTCATAAGAGCCGCTTTGAAAACTATATTCTTACTCGAACCGGTTGATAAGAGCTATAAAAAAGCTGTGAATATTCTGAAAAATCGATTTGAAAACAAATTACTTAATTTTGAGGCTAATATACATACAATATTCATACTTAAGACTGTCGATAAAAGATCTGCCACTTATTTGCGGAAATTGAGCGACAAATTAAATTCTTCAAGCTATTCAAGTTTGTGCGTACACTAATTGCGTCGGTAATCACAACTTTCGCTCCGCAAGCTCTAAACCTACTTTCTGATAATAATGTGCTGCTAGCTACTGGTTGATAACTGGCCATACTGTAAGTAAAAATCGTTCAGGAAGCTTTGACCCACGCCACGTTGTTCTTGACTCATCATCTCAATTAAATTTCGCTACTACTCATTTAGCAACTGAAAAAATTTTCTTTCGTTGCCAACAAAGAGATTGATATTTCTTCACAGTCGCACGACAAATGCTATAATATCTCGTTCACTGCTGTGGTCACATTCAGTATAACAGATTATAAACTCAACTTGAACCTTCCTCCGGAATGGAAAATACCATTTAGTATTAATCTGATTCATTATTATTTAAAGTGCAACTGATTAACTTGCTTAATAGCGCGGCCCTACTTTTTAACTGATGTGTTTTGGGCAAATTTGCATTGGTAGATTTACCAATACTACAAAATACTCGACTGGGCTGGGTGGTCTTTTGGGTATTTCAAATACCAACAAACAGTCAGTCAGCGTGATTCGCCGCTATATTTGAGCAGAAATAAACCAGCGATTCATTAAACAATATTGTAAAAACATCTGGAGAGCGAAAATTAGAAAACAACAACTTGAAGACTGAATATATTTCTTTTATGAATGAATATGTATCACTGAGCCATATGTCATTGGTAAATCCACAAACAACAACTACCACAAATTTTTTATCCTACCACTGCGTAAAAAAGCTCCATAAATGACATTTTGTTAGTAGATCCAACTATTCAGTCAACAGTATTCACAATTTTATTGGATTTCGTTTTCGAAAATTTGCCCCGTTTGGAGACGTACGTAAAATGTATGGCTGTATACATATGAAATTTTCAGACAAATATCTTGAATGTACTCGTATATTACGGCGCCCGAGTTCAGTCTTTGAGATAAAGGTATATAAGCTAGACACTGTAACCTGTAGTACCAAACCTGCAGCTTTTTAGAAATACGCAATATGCACCAGCTGTCGCACAAGAGCCGTTTCCCACGTTGATGATCTCATTTCAACGTTGATGGTCTTATTTCAATGGAGACGGCATAGATAAAATAGCTTATTTGAGCGTAGAGGATTCAAAATTCAAATTTCATAACCAAGTCGATGGAACAAAGACTCTTGGCTTTGTTTGGCCTCCAAAGCCAAATAATTTTTTATTTACATTTTTGCCCATCATAAACAGCACACTCACCGCAAAAAGTACTATGCTTTCGTATATTGCTAATATTTACAACCAGCTCGATCTTGTTTCACAACTTGATATAAGTCCCAAAGGATAAACTTCAGTTAGACGAAAGATTTCCTCAGCCATTGCAAACAATATGGAATGTTATTTTTGACCAGTTTGGTCTAGCGAGCAACTCTAAATATCCTCGCTTTGCATTGACGGCTCATTCTCGTAAGGACATTCACGACCTGAACTATATTTAAAGAACTGTATGCAGCCTTATTACGTTCGGAATTGGTGGTGTTCATTTCAAAGGAATTCTATACCCTCACACTGTTCACTTTTAGTCTGATTAAATGGTAACCTTGTCTTGGCTTCGCGAAGACCCATAAAATTTCAGCATTTTTTGTGTCAAATAGATTAAGTCAAATATAAACCCCAAATGAAGGCATGACTTCTCATCACACACCTAGCTCGCTGAATCCCGTAAACAGTCTAATAGACTCCAAAAGAGCTGCTAAATCTTATATTTTGGATCAAGTGTATACCATTTTTGTGGGACGAATATTCAAGTTGGCCAGACTTATCAGAACGACGAAGTAAAGTCTAAGTACTTCCCAACTTTGAGATTTGACTCTCAATTTCAGTAGCATAACTCGTTCGACAAACTCCAATTCATCTTCGATTACTATTTATGCAACCACGCAACAATCGCGTTAGTAGCCAGCCATTGATCTTTAAAATGGGTACATACTTATACATGCTAATTTGTAGAATTAAACAAATTCATTTTGCAGCTGAGTTCCAGGCGCTGAGAGTTGATCCGAAGCTTAATCCAACTAGAAAATTACATTAATTAAATTTCTATAATTTTGCATGTTGGCCGAACCTATACGCGAACCTTGGCCTTCCGAATGATAAAACGCACTTCTAATCATTTGGCTATTGTGGCCACCATTGGTATGAATTTCATTGAGATTCAATTTTAATTCATATATCTACATATCTATAAAAAAATATATATGAAAAAATGCGTTCGTTAAATATTAGCAGTTCATATATGAATACAAAATACATACATTCACATTGCATATTTACAATAATACTCATACTATTAATTTTTTTTTCGTATTTCGCGTGATTCAGGGCAGTTTCCAACAAGTTAACAACAACAAAACCTAGTAAATTTTTACTCCTCTTAGACATTAGATTTGCTTGAGTCAATTAATTTCTTACGTTTTGTTTTATTTAAAGTGTAATTCTTTTAATTAAACGAAGTGTGCATTTATCTGCAGAATGCATGAGTTTTATGCACGACGTCAACAAACTGTGGAAACCATACATACGTTGACGGGAGTGGTTGATGGTTAGCTCTGCACGTCATAATTGTTTATTGGTAATTAATGTAAATGGCGTTTTCACATTCACCATCTCGACTTTTACTGATTTAATGAACTTTCCAAACGTGTTATGACAATGAGTTGTGAACATCAATTTACGTTGAATTACATTTGAGCTTGACTTTAGAATGATAATTTCGTACACAATTTTTTTTCCATTTTAGACATCAATTAAAAGTTAACAATTAATATAATATAATATAATATAATAATGATATATTTTATAATGAAAGTAATGAATTATGCATACAAAGCTTATTAAGAAATTCAAAACTGATCTTTACAAACCTAGAGATAATTAATTTTGTAGAAATAGCCTCTTTGGTAAATAATATAATTAATGTTATATAGTAGCAAGCGAATTTAAATGAATCAAATTTGATAAGCCCGTAAATCCAATGTTAAAAATAAAGAAAACCAATAGCTTTATTATATATTCCGATAATAGTTATATATATTGATGCATGAATGGAAAATCTTTGGTACTAATATTAACAATACATGCTGTTGTCATATTGAAGTATATATTCGTTTGTTTGTATTTAGATATGAATGGAGTCACCACCTTTGTAGCGTGTACCTATTTCTTACTACCCTTTCCAATTTGGCTTAATAATGAGTAACTGTCCTTGACAACCCAAGATAGACAAGAAGATTTCCAGTTAATGGCACCCCTATACCAATATCTCCCACCTTTTTCCATTCTCCGCCAGATTTATTACCTTTTCATTTTGCTTCAGTATTTCTGTTTAAATTTGTCTGTTATATTTGCTATATCCTTAATCTTTTGTCCATATATTTTCCAAGTTTTTTGTGGATATTTACACACACCCTTATGTTTCCAAATTTGTGCAAAAAACAACCCATCACAAAGCACACTGCCATCCTACTCACTTCCACGATCTCATTAAAAGAAATTTTCTTTAGTCGACGACCAACTGTCAGTGTATACAGATATTGGACAGGATACTCTGAGCGATTCAAGTAGCAATACTGATGGCGAATAATGTTTCTCTAGAACAACAGCGCACAACCTTGCCCTCGCAGCAACATATTAGCAAATTTACATTACATTACAAGTGCCATAAAGACAGTAAGGGTGAATGGTTTAGCGTCTCATTTATTCTGGCTGTTGTTGTTAGTTTCATGCCTCGTATATCAAATAGTTCTGTCCGTTCCCCAATTTCTAGAATTTATTTTAAATATTCAATATTAAATTGGTTTCAACACTTGAATTTTTTAAACTTACACAAATTTACATAATCTTTATATTGAAAATTCCACCATTGCTATAAAGAATGGAAAGTTTTTCGAACCATAGTTGTCTAATACCTTTAATTATGAGTACTGATGTTATAATGTAACTTTGTTTGAAACTTTTTCACCTGAACTTCTCCTCCAATAAAACTTTTCTTAATTAATTTATAATTACATAAAATTTTTCTGAATAATCTAAAAATTAAAATTTATATCCAGTTATTTTCAGGTACGAAAGTGTTAATATTTTATTTACTCTGAGTATTTTGCGCTCGATTCCTATGAACAGTGTACAGTTTTCAAAATTTTAATTTATTTTTTTATGATGTTGGCCGAAAAGTGCTAAAGCTCTTCAGAAGTTGATTGCTAAAAATTTGTATTTAAATGTTGATTGCCTGAAAACTAACAATATTGCAATGACTACTTTGATAATTGACGTTTTAGCTGCATTTCATGCAAACTTTCTATTTAGAAATAATATTACAATATATTAAATCTAGATACAGCTTAATGTTTCCCCCATGGTAATGTATGTATATATATATATAAGTTCTGTTTAAGACATAATTTGGCATTCGTTGTTGAATAAAATAACTTTTATTGTGCTGCTGTCTCGTGCAAAATTATTTTTGAACGTATAGGAGACGTGTACGTCAAATTGTTGTAAATTATCTTAATCTTGAAACCAAAACTCATTCCTTCATTATGAACAAAATTTCCAGCTATATTCACTGCACACCATTTTTTTGGTAACATCTGGCGAAAATAGAGTTTCTTACTTTTACCATTGTTTTTGGTTTACAAGGTTAGCTTCCTATTTTGAATGGCCATTAGTAACGAGGCGCGCAAAACAATATTACAATGAGAAAAGCGTCCTTAAGCGCCCACTCCTCCCATATCTTGGAATTATAAGGCTACAACTATAAATATACGTATATAATATAAAATAAGCGCGGCGTGATTAGCGTAGCAGAAAATGATAACTTATGCATTCTCACCGAAATACAACAACAACAGAAGAATTAGATGTCTTATCGTAGGATGAATAGTAGAATAAGGGAAAAGGCAAGCACAGATAATATAAAATACCAACAACAGCAGTTACCTTCGTATTACAAAGTTTAACCCTGCAGACAATGAATTGCTATGAACACACATACGAATTACTGAAGAGAGATTTGTTGATGCAGACTGGGACTTAAATGTCACTTGGCAGAGGGAGTCTGCTAATAATTTATGTTTATTAAATTTATTTAAATTTAATCAGTACGAGGCGCATAATGTGCCTGTAATACCTTGCTAACATTTCAGCAACCACCGTTCTAATCTCCGTTTCACTCATACCAAAATTTTAGCGGTTGCAGTGGATCGAAACCGGTTTTCCCTTTCGGTTGCCATCGTAACTAATGTGGCCCTTGTATTCTTGCCTTTCATTATTAAAAACAAGGGTGTGTTGGTATCTACAAGAATGCATACATTTATTTTGAAACATGATGGCGCAGCGAGATTGTACATACTCTGTTCGTAAAATTAATTGTATATTTGCTTTCGAAATGAAATACAAAGAGGAAAGAAAAAAACAATAATGTAATCGTTTAAATTTTTGCTAATTTTTGGTGGAAACTCACCATTGTATTTATAATAATTCTTTAATAAAATATGGGTATCCACTCTTCGTTGCAGGTAAGGCATGAAGATGTCACTCAAATTCAAATAAAGTCTTTAAGAAAAAGTATTTGAAAACCACAACCTACCGAAGCAAAAATAGGAAAATTGGTTCCAAAATATATTTTGAGAGAGATTGTTTTCAAAATTTAAACAAAAAATTTTCTTTCTTTTAATTTGTTTAATGCGAAAGAAAGCAAATGACTCTATAATTCATAATGTAGACTATAATACGAAGCTACTTAAATCTTCATATTGCTGATCATTTATTGATTAGAATTTTTCGCCTCTGGTAGAAGTCTAATATATGGTAATAAAATATAAAAATATGAAAATAAGTAAATATATCACTGGAAATGAGAAAAACGCGGTCATTTAACGTAATTAATTTGCATTGTAGTTAATGCTTGACGGACAAATAAGCTTAGTCCGTTTTTTTTTGTTTCTTATGATGCCACTTTGATGGTAAGTACTCTGCACAGGTTTATGCGACTATGTACATGTTCCCATTTCGTTTTTTAGTAGTTTTTTTTACAACGAATGATTAATGACGTGTTACAAAAAAGGTGTTGCCATTTACAACTCAATTATAAGCTTCGGCCATAAAATACGGTAATTAACTTTTACTGCTTTTGTGTATTGTGTATTATATTAACAAATATATTAAGTGTATATTCGTTTTGTTAAATGTTCGAGTACATACATATATAATGTTTAGCTGCTTTGGATATAAAACAAGCTAAAAAAAAGCCGTTTAAGTGGTTAATTAAGTTTTTATAATGGTTATAAAAGAAATTACATTATTATTATTTATCAGTTTTGTTGTTGTTATCAATTTAAAGTGACAGAGTAAGTTATATGAGGACAACGAATATGATTATTGAGGAATAACAAATATATTCGGTTACATGAGGAAAGTATAAAGCCCTTAACGGTAAACAATTGGCATATAATAAAACTCTTCATAGTAAGATCATTTATTTTAAAACGCATTAGCTTTTGTACTATTTTCCTATTTGCTAGTTCTTTCCTGCGTGAAAATAGAAATCATTGAAAATAAACAAGAAATAAAATCTACTATAAATTTCTGTCGCGATAACATTGCATGTAAAATGCTTGTTGAGATCGAAATTTCATTCAGGCAATATTAGTTAAAATTCTAACTACCGGCAGTTTACTACCTATATATATATACCTCTCCACATAAAGTTGATAAGAGGACTGAAGAAATATTGTTTGTACCCATCTCCGCTGATTGCTTCATCAGAATTTTCAGTAGCGTAAAAACTGTTCAAAAATATTTTAAGTCAAAAGGTTCATAATATCTCACTAGAATCACATCTTAAGTTTGTTAAGTTAGTTAGATACCAAAATATCTGAAATACTTAATGATAAGTTAGTAATTTAAAAAAAAAGATTATTTAATAATATTTTCTTTCACACTTACTCAATAAGAGCCGTCTCCAACCCTTACAAAAGTTATACATAGTATTTATTTAAATTTATTAGTATTTATGTGTTAATAACTCATAGCTACCTTAACGTAATTATTAAAAGTTCATGATTTCAGAAAAGAATTTTAAAGTTTTAAAGCTACATATATCTTCGAAGAAACACACTTTCAGCGAAAAGTTGTGATAATATCACAGATACATATAAACTTCCTCTACTTGAAGATATTAAAATTTTTTTTTAAATATTGTATTTTCCTCAAATTGAGAGTTCAAATTGAGAGTGCAAACTAATCTATATTAACTATGATACGCTGTCTGTGCATTTTCTTTCGAATATTGAAAACTATAGAACTCTTATGGTAACCTGAGTTTCAAACGGATTGAAACTATGCCATTTTGTTTAATATTTTATCAATCTAAAATTTTGAAGTTATATACATAAATATTTAGTTACGGTGCCATCCTAACTTAACGCTGCCTTACTATATATATATATATTTTTTTTTTTTAATTTTTACGTACTTGATCTTTTTATATTCTGTTCCGAACTTGTAAGGGAGGAATTTGTTTATGTTAATGAAAAGGCACTTCCTGAACAACTTGTTGAAATCAACATGTAAACAATATCTATAACAGCAGCATTTTATCGACGATATTGTTTCTTAGATACCTACAACATAAACAAAATGTTAAAAAATTCGATGCAAAGTCAAAAACCCTAATTTCAACGTTGTTGTTTTATTATATATGTATATTTCTTATGAGTAAAGTACATATATAAATGAGTGTGTGCATGAACATTGAATGGAGCATATTTCTTAGCCTCCTGAGGATTTCCTCAGCATTCGAATTTTTAAAATAAAATTGTTGTTTGGATTCAATTGAAGTGAAAAGTGAAGTCTCCCAGGAAGACAAAATGGCGCCTTGATTTCTTGATATATTTATATTTATAAGTAAAATATAGCAATCTCACATGCATACATTTAAATTAAATTGAGTTGTGCACAAGATTTTAGAATACATATTAAAGAAAACACACACTTAATAATTGAAAATTATATATATTATTTAACAAATTATATTCTAATAACACAAACACACATGGTTAACATAAATTTATGACGCTAAATCCGAAATTCTACTCCGTTTTTATACCTTTCATGAACATGAAGTGTTATATTAACTGTGGTCCAAAGTATGAAGTTGCCAGAGGGGAAAGAGATAGACCTATCAAATTGGATGCCGATATGATCAGAATGATGAGCTGAGTTGATTTAGCCATGTCCATCTGTCTATTTATATGTCCGTCCGTCTGTCTCTTTGAACGCAAACTAGTGTCTTAGTTTTTGAGATATTTCAGTGAAACTTAGCATTTTTGTAATGTATTGATCATTTGTCGGAATCGGCCAGATCGGGCGACTATATCACATAGCTCCTATACAACCGATTTTTTCAAATAAATAATTTCGGGTCACTTAATAATATGAAAAAAGTTATTCTACACACTTGTAATAAATTACATATTGGTACTGAAAATCATCGAAATCAGAAGACTATATAGTATAGATCCCATATAACACATTTGTTCACTTATGAGTTTTTGCGTCAAATGTCCGTCAACAAGCATATACAAAATTTAATATTCCCAAAATGACTTCCAGTTAATATTGAGACTGAAAATCATCGAAATCGGAAGACTGTATCATATAGCCCCCGTATAACCGATTTGATCAGATATGAGTCTTACGTCCAAAAGGAATCTAGAAGCGTGAAATTTGGTAATTTGCTTTAACGACAGCAGTTAATATTGAATTCAGAAGGAAAATCATATTGCTCCTACAATCGCTGAAGCAATTATCGCACTTTTTTCTTTGATTGATTCTAATTTTAGATATATTCAATAACTTATTTTAACTTAATCGTTAAGAGCCTTTCTCATCTACTTGGGTTCAGAAGTTGAATTTGCAAACTTATATAATTCTTTATTTAAATCATTTATTCTCTTTAATTTAAAGCACTTCTTACTTTACGAAATTTGCTTACCTTAAATTTTTTCCTAGGAGATCATTGTCATTTATTTCTAAAACTAAATTTAAATTAATTATTGTTAGGTTCAAAACAAAACGACTCGTTAGTTGCCGTAACGTGTAACGGTATGTGGAGCATTCAAAATTATTTCTAAAATTAACGCACAATATGCGAATCTGATACATACATATACCAATGTACATACCCACTTAGATTTTAAATGTTTATAAAATGTCAAACTCACTCGATTCCAGTTCAAATCTATTTAATTTTTCAACATATTGTACATACGGATACAGATACTCATGTATATAAACATATGTCCATTGAAGAAAATATTGGATATTTTTGGTTATATACATATACACGTACTTATATTTATGAATACCTCATTTATGTATGTCAAATTGAAATTCAAAATTACATTGTAAGCAGTTCGATCTTAAATGTATGCCAGGTTGTACATTAGCCAAAATCGATTTTACAGAAATTGTGATTCCAAATATAATTTCAAGCAATTGATGTCAACCATAGTACGAAATATAGTCATTCAACATTCTAGTCTAGATATATACAAATGACATTTTTTAAGTTAATTTTCCTAATTGCGCTCGTCCCTTGGCAGGGAATGTAAAGCCCACCAACTGCATTTCTGAAATGAAATAAAAGTTCCTTATAAAAAGTCATCAGCCCATAAATTTGTAGGTCCCTCCAATTGTTGTTTGTGCACCACAAATTCGAGGTGGAACTTGGTCGAAAATCGCTTCAGTGGTTCCAAAGCGCCAGTTATACATTTTTTAAAGGCATACATAAATCTAAAATAATATATATTTTTGAGAGAATATTACAGGGTACTCAATACTCCATCCATATTTGGCAGAAATCTAACATATTTTCTTAAAAGAAGGCGCCATAAAACTTGAATCCTCTTAATTTATAGGAAAATATCAAGAAAAAACAGTTACAACATTTTTTGTTGGATAATATATAGAAGTCAAATATTGACTCTCCTCTAGTTGAACGTATTTCATAGATTTACTTAAGATTTACTCCGCTTAACTTCCATAGTATTTTAATAGCATTTTCAATTGAAATATTTCTTTCAGAAAAACACGACATATGTATGCGCATAACAGTCTTGCTTAAAAGTTTAAAAATATTAAATTTCTTCGGTACGAAATGTTTGTTTTAATTTACAAATGTATATTTGTAATTTTTTTTTTGCATTTACCAATATTGAATTCGCAATATACATACGTACATATGTATGTGGGCACTATTAATTATTATCCTCAAATAATTATATTTAATTGCGAATTGGTTGGTACATATATATGTACATACATACTATAAAATTAAGAAATATTTGTTGTTCAGTTCGGCTATTCTTTTGCGGAAATATTTCGAGACTCGAATGGTTGAATGATGGTTCATGTTGAATTTTGAAACACACCACAGTAGTCGCTCTCTGCACGAGCTGTACAACTTATTTATGGAGTTCGCTGCGCATGACTAAGCTTAGAGTACATTGGCACCTCCCCTACCAGCACTCATTTCGTTACCATGACAACGCGCATATCTAAATGTGTTTTCTCTTACAGTCTACAGGTAAGCCTCAACTAATATCAGGCTAGCGGCCATATTGGATTCCATTGCTGCAGTTGCCTCACGGTAAACCCTAAACTCATCGTATTCTCTCTTATCACTCTGTCGTTAAAAGTCGTCTGACCAGTAAGTATACTAGACGCTTGGTAAAACACAGGGAGTAGGCTTAGAAAAGCAAACAATGCTCTCTCTCTCTCTTTTCACTCTGTGCAAACGCACATGTTTATATGCGTCATGCCCATACATATTTTGTAATTTTGATGTTTGGTTGTGTTGCACCCCGTGTTGCGAACGGTGGTCGTAAATCTTATGGGATCTACTTCAATACATGCATCATCGTTTAAGATAGGCAAGGTGTAATTTCAGCTAAATCAATAACAAATCTATAGCGAAATTAATTTTCATATTTATTTTCAGCACTAGTATGTACATAAACATACTCTTATAAGTTGTTTGCATACATATACGTATGTAACCCAATAAGATCACACTAAACATAAAAGTAAAATGAAGTTAGATATGTATGTACATACATATATAGTAAAAATTCATTCATATAGAGCTAATAATAATATATAATATATAATGATGTTATTAAGAAAATTTACAGCCAGAGACGTCCTTCACCTTCAAAAAAAAAAAAAAAAAAATTAAAACTTGGTTTGAGTTCAGGGAGGCTTTAGTTCAATATCAGACTATAGACATAAAAACGAATTCTAGGCGCAGTCAAGACCCAGTAAGGTTAATACCTCGAAAAAAATACAATATATCCATAGCATAAAAAGCATCAATATAATCAATTTTTAGATTAAAATTTTCAGAATCTTCCTGGAGCGTCCATAAGAGTTAAAGCAAAATATTCCTTTGTATTACGAATTTGTATTTACTAAAAACCTCTTTATTATTATTTTTTATGATTTTAGAGATAGATAAAATTTATTGTCTTCTAATTAATGTTATATATATATATGTCTATATATATAAATATATATATATATATATATAAATATATATATATATATATATATATATGATTGCCGGTTAATAACCGCTGTTATTTTCGGGTGTACCCCTCCTCAAATTTGTGATGTTCGTTTTGATGCTTTTCCAATAAATGGTGGAACCTAAAAGTTTATTATAAGCCGACTCCCAAAGCCAATGGATTTTTATAAATAACTTTTTTTCATGTCGGAAATACACTCGGAGGGCAGTACGAACTGCTAATCAGTCGGCTATTGCTCTCCGCCCATAACCTCTGTTGTTGGTGTTGTTGTAGCCGCAGAAAATTCTCCAAATGGGGCTTCGGGGAACATTGCTGGAGGGAAAGTCCTTGGCCGGATAAAAATCCGGTATAAAGACCCGACTGTCGCGGGAACTATGGATTTTAGTCGGGTCTTACGACATGCATGCCTTACCTATTTCCATTTTATGGTCCGAAAACGTATTGTAACTCTTTTGAATTACGGCTGGCGGTGAATATTCATTGGGCATTACTTTATATATCACATTCTAGATGCTAAGCGATGGTACGTTAACTTAGAAATGAAATAGGCTAGAAATAAATTTATGAGCAACAAGAAATCGTGCAGTGCTTCTATACCAGTCGTGCGAATGTATTTCCTTTTGTAGTCGGTTCTTTCGATGTAACGCATTTTAAAACGAAAATACCGAAAAGAGATGCAATACGCTACTATTACATTAATGCGGCATGTCAGGAGCTCTTCCGAAGAATATTTACTTAATTTTAGGCCGAAACCTCTAATACATTTATGTTTTCTATATCTATATTTCATAACAAATAATAACATAAAGCGGTTTTAAAAGCGATTTCGTTTACTATTCTTTTGGCATAAGATAATTTTCTGTTAACGCTTTTACCTGTTTTTGCTTGGCGCTTCGCTTGGCGTTGGCGAAAGTTGCAATATCTTTATATCGAACGTGATGCTTTGCAATATTGCTGCAATGATTTGGACTCGAACAAGCTCATACTGTTCCCTTTTTAGAAATATTTTCATTTATTCGTGGAAATCGATCGCCTTATCAAGGTAACCTTTATAAAACAAAACTCATTGTAACAAATTACGTGGAATAGCGATTATTTCGGGGTCGTATTGTAATAGCATAATCATTATAGGCAACTTGGGACTCTTAACATGATGTATATTAAAACGAACCCCACAAATCACAGCATATTTGTTATAAATGTGAATATATATTTAAACTTGAAACATTTATGTGCTCTATAACTGTCGTTACTTTGTATGTCATATTTAGTATATTGGAGGCTGGCGCGGAATACCGCGTATATGACGCTTGCTAATTTTTTAGAAGAGAACAAAAACCAAATTTTTAGCAAAGCGTCTTTTTTTCACAAAACAACTAGTTTATTAGATTTATGTTATACTCGCAATATACACAATATTAACCAAAAAAAGTGATATAGACCTTAGAAAAAAACCTTTTTGTTACATCCGCTTAATTAATGTATTAACTGTAGCTTGATTAAGTTTGAAACTCGCTTTGAAAAAAAGTTAATGGTCATAATATATATATATTTTCATAGAAATTTTGGGTATTGGTCATTATAAAGTCCTTAAAAAGGAATATTCAAATATTATTTTTCGGTATTTTAAGACGTAATTTGTGAAGTATACACAGTTTCTTACATTTACATTTTTTGAAGATGTTGAGTAAATATGCTAAAATCATTTTGAATTTCACTTTCTTTTGGATTGTAACATTATCTTCTTTTATCTGCTCTTGGAGGATTTTTAGAGCCAAAATATACCTCGATTTGCAGCCAACTTTTTGTTCACGATTTTATACGTGGTATTGCATTTCAGTTTTATTAGAGTTTTGATGGTAAAACTTTCAGTACGTTAGGATAAATACAAAGCGGCTGATGTTTCCCATCAGGATAGGAGCATCATATATATATATATATAATATCACTTGACGTGTATAAAATTATTGAGAATTGATATAATTATATATATTTGGCGCTTTGTAACCGCTGAGGCGATTTTCGGCCGAGCTCCTCCTCCAATTTGTGGTTTTGCGTCTTGATGTTTTTACCAACAAATGAAGGGACCTACAGTTTATTCTAAGCCGCCTCCGAACGGCTGATGGATTTTTATGAGGAGCTTTATTTCATGCCAGAAATACACTCGGAGGGCTTGACATTTCCTGCCGAGGGGCGACCGCAATTAGAAAAATTTATTTTCTATAATTTTTGATGTTGCTCGAACCTGGGCTCGGACCCAGGCCTTCCGAATAGCAGTACGCAATGCTAACCACTCGGCTATCGCGGCCGTCAAGTGATATTAAGAGTATATAATTTAACAATCCACGTGTGATAAAATACTCTTTCCCAACAAAACTTGTCCACTTCAAAAATATTAATTAGAGTAATGTAAAAAACTATACTTCTGACTGTTTAAAAAAATGCCCTAAGAATTATTACGCGTTTTCGAACAACATTGAGTAGAGACAAAGAAATCCTGATACACTACAAAATGCACGAGCACACAAAAGGAAGTAGAAAGAATTTAGCTAGTGAAACTAACAAACCATTTGCTCATAATAAAATATTGATTTCCAAAACATAAGCTGTGAACTGTGCACCCATCGTGAAACACCGTCACGAATGCTCAGAATAAATCGTTAAAAAAATTACAAAAAGCAAATACACGTACAGAGTAAAAAAAGTCATATAGGTAGCGTGGAAAATTCCAAAAACTAAATAAGAGATAAAAAATAGGTATCGTACAGAAAAATTTTAAAGGCAAAAAAAATAGTCTGCAATAAATACAAGAACAACAGCAATAACAAAGCAGGTGGTCGCCTCAACGCATCAACCTGTAAAAATCATATAATTTTGAAGCGTATGAAAACAGCAGTAACGCGAGTGCTGCTATACGCTCTACCCAAACAAACAAAAACATATTTCCAAATATAAACAGCAAAATACCCGTTGAGCGTTGGAGATACTGCTGGTTTTTACCCTTTAGCTATGCCAAGTGGATAGCAAAGCAGTGGTGAAAGCACTTTGGCAAATATATACATACATATCTATAGACATAGATTTGAGGCAAGACTTTCACAAAAACAGGGCTGGATGAAAACAAAGGATAAAATCAGTCAGGTAATCCGCGATGCCGGTGAGTAATATTTGCGTTAATATTGGTTGTCTGAAGAACACATTTGCCAACCCGCAACCCTAGTAGACCCGCGCACCTAATTCTTTTCGGAAGGTATTATGTTATCGACAACGTGCATTCTACATAAAGATAGTTGCATAAATTGAAGTAGAAAAAACTTAGTTTTAAAGGACAAATTTATGAAGTCCTTATGTTTTTTATGTCAAATGAAAATAAGAGACCGCCAGAATATCGCTGCTAAGAGTTTTCCTATAGGATCAGTGCTCCGTTTGCCATTATTATCTGTTCTTATTTACAACCAGTGTAGTATACAATTTTACATAATTTATGTAAATAAAATTACTGCTTGAAAATTAATGAAAGTTCGACCTTTTTAACCTAGATCGAACTAAATAAATTTAAATGAATAATATACATTACATTCTACGCTTTTCCAAATTGGCAAGGTGTTGCCTAATTGCGAGAGTAAAGCACAACAAGTAGTTAACTAAACAAATAAAATTGAAAACATTAGACGAAGGGAAAATAATATCCTCTACCTATTTTTCAGGTCCGAATGGTTGCCCACGTCGACGCGGTCGCCAAACATACACACGATTCCAAACACTTGAATTGGAGAAGGAGTTCCACTTTAATCATTATTTAACGAGACGGCGAAGAATCGAGATCGCTCATGCACTCTGTCTCACTGAACGTCAAATAAAAATTTGGTTCCAAAATCGGCGAATGAAATTAAAGAAAGAATTACGCGCTGTTAAAGAAATTAATGAACAGGTAATTAAAATATAACATTATTTAAATGGAATATTACATTTTGTTTTCACAAGTGGCAACTACCTAAGGCCGAGCCGAAGAGTTCCAAAATGTAAAACCACTATTGTATTTAGTCAATAGCTGTGTTTTTTTTTTCGGAATGTTAGCCCAAAGTTTTATGTGCTACTTTGAAATAGTCGCTGTTAAAATTTCTGCTTACAAGTTTTGTTTGCCAGTTTGTACTGACATTTTGATAACTGACGCATCATTTCAAAATAAATGTTTAATCACAGATTTATATGCGCGTAAAAACATGGCTAAGGGTTCATTAATTTCTTGTCCATCTGTCCTTAGATAATTTCTCTTAAACTCTCTAAATATAGTAAAATTAAAATTAAAAGTACATATTTATATCCAAAACACTATGTTATCGTCTGTCTCTAACTGCTAATCCCTGATGCTTACTTTATGTTTTCGTGAACGAAAATGAGAGTACTTACGCTTTCATGGCGTTCCAGAAATAGATGGTGTTAGTGGCGACCGCATTAAAAAAAAAACATTTCTTTATAATTTTTTAACCATGAATTGTTGCACACTCGACTACAATATAAAAATATTTTTTTTTTACTCTAGAACACTTAGACTTAGTGTTTGCAATATTATTCTATGTATAGATATTTAATGAGTATTTTTTTCTTAATGATTCCAGGCCCGACGCGATCGCGAGGAGCAAGAAAAAATGAAAGCTCAAGAGTCCATGAAATCCGCCCAACAAAATGTCAACAAACAAGTGCAACAACAGCAGCAACAGCAACAACAACAACAACATCAACAGCAACAGCAAGATCATCATTCGATTATTGCACATAATCCAGGGCATTTACACCACTCCGTGATGGGGCAGAATGACCTGAAACTTGGTTTGGGAATGGGTGTTGGTGTTGGTTCGGGTGTGGGCGTAGGTGTGAGTGGTGGCATTGGTAGTAATTTGGGAATGATGAGTGCGCTGGAAAAGAGCAATCACGATCTGCTCAAGGCAGTGAGTAAGGTGTCTTCATAAATTGGCAAATATTAACAGCATAACAGACGCTGTCCTGGCGGACAGTGTAGTGATTTAATAAATGGCTGAAAGATGCCACTGATTCCCAGTTGATTGATTTACATAAGCTTAATTGGAAAGCTGAAATATATTCAAGAATACAAAAGATGATAACATAAATACGTAAAACATTTTACATAGTAAATTAGTTGTAAAAGAATACCAACTAAAATACATATATATATACATATATACATATATACAAATAAAGCATACTTAAACTCAAAATATATATATATATATATATATATATATATATATATATATAAAATTTGTATGTTTACAAATGAGTATATTCACATAAATAATGCTTGCAGGTCTTTTTTATTTGCATGTTCACATTCATACGTATGTATATATATGTCAACTTATTTATCCATGCCTCAACTCTTGTAAATGTACTCAACAGTTGAGAGGAGGGATAAACGAACATTACCATTCGGCGTCGGGAAATACTTGCGTTGTGAATTGAACAATTTTAACCGGTTTTATAAAAAACTAGCGATTCCATTTCCGTTGAAGGATGCATGTAGATTTACGAATAAGTATGCAAGTTTTGCTAGTTATCTGTAACTCGTGCAAATAATAATAACACTGCTGTAAAATGAGTTATTTATGTTGAGTAAGTATTCAAAGTAAATGCTTTCTGAATATAGACCGTTCCAAGAAGTTTTAATGTAATTAAAATTAAATTTTCTAGTTTACTCTTGAGTTAATTAAAAGTGATAGTACACAAATTTATACTCCTTTGAATTATTTTTTCAACTGAATTTTAAATTTATTGATATTTACTTATTTATTATGTAATATTCTCTAAACATTTGAAAAATTAAAAATTTTAGTTTTTATTCATCCTTTAACTTTTCTGCATTATGTTTTCGTTATTATTGAAAAATTATTTGAAAAACAAACTCTCAATTGCCATAATTTAGTGATAAAAAATTGCTTGAAATTATCACAAATAATAATTAATGTTAACTATTAAGTAAAATGTAATGATTGCAACTTAAATCTCATTAATGTAACAAACAAAAAAATCGATAGGTTGGAATGTAATAGTAATGCGATATTTACATAAATAAAAATTGAATAAATGGCAATGTCGATGGTATAGGCAATATTTGAGGGTATAGCCAATGAAATATAAATACGTACACAAAACAAATATATGTAAAACCTATACAAATTATCCAGTGACTAAATCTTAATTACATTTAAAATAATTATTAAGTAATATACCTTTTTACAAGAGAACAAAATCAACATTACAGATCTAAGCTTAGAGTTGACGAAAGTAATGTTTTATAAACATTTAAAGCAATTGATGGAATATGCTCCCAAAAAAATTTATTATAAAAGTACTAAATGCGTGAGCATACAATTCTCACCACCATGTATGATTGTAGGGTCACAAATTCTTTTATTGATTATAAGTTACAATGTGGCATACGGAATATGTTAAAATATGAAATGAATAAATCATTGGTTAGAATACAATATCTCAAAATACGTAGTAGAATTAAGGACCAAAATAAATGTTCTATATACATGATACAATATTTAACATAAAGTATATTATCTATATCATTTCAATACAACAAACATAAATACATCGAGAGTAATTGACTAGTGAAACATAAAAAATCAATAAATGTATTTTGATTTGATTTGTGTTGATGAAATATAAAGAAGTATATATACATAATATTTAGACACCGAAAACAGTGAGACGTTTTAAAATTTGCTTAGCAAATACAAAAAAATTTAAATGATATGAGCTAAAACAATCATATACATATATAAATGTATTTATGTTTAGCTACTCAAACAGTCACTTGAGTGCTTCCGCAGAACAAACAATATATACGTTTATGGTTACCGATGACTGAATACACTTAATAAGTAACGGACTAATTTCAATTCCGAATAATTTTCTTCAACACTCTTTGGTGATTATTTGAATAAAACAAAGTCTTAACCAACATCAAGTGTGCAAGTATTAATGACGTTTGAAAGGTCCAAGTTAAAGTATACCGACTGCTCTCGCATTTTACTCTTCCACTTTTGTATGCTGCTTTAACTAAGTGTAATTTATATATTTACTTTAGTTCGATAAATATTCGTTACTTTCAAATATGTTTTTGTTTTCTTTATATTTTGTTAAGGTATACTTCAAGTCATATAATTATTTTTAAATATTTGGTTATCGCCAAATCTATTAAATTTTAGTTAATTTTTGTTAAATAATTTAGTTGTACGTTATATAGTAATTGTTTAGCTTAATGAAATAATTATTTGACGCCATTATATTAAAGAGTAATGTACTTGTAGATTTAAATTATCCAAATATAAATTGCATTGCAATCGGTTTCGCTTTCTTCAATAATGAATAAGAGCGAAAAGATATGCGAATATAATTTAAAAAAACATCCTGCTTTTTTATTATTGCACTTTACAAGCCTTATTATTATTAATAAATATATTGTTTTTGTGAAATCCCGCCAATCTTTGAGATTGATTAGCTGAAATTCTCGACAGCTTTTTTTGTTGACTATTTTGTGCTCTAATATTTTTCCCCTTAATGACAGTTTATTTAAAATTGTTCAGAGAATTTGAGCTATACAATTTTAACTCATTCGGATTACTTTCTCATTTTACTTTCTTATGGTAGTATAAATTTAGAAAATTGCTTGAATCAGGAAGAAGTATTTTCCTTAAAATTTTTTATAAAAACAAATACGAGATTTCTCATATTTTCCATTTATAGAAAGTAGATTTGATTAGTATAAGGTATATAGAAGCCCAGACACGTCGAAAACTTAAGCCATTTTTTTTATTTTTGAACACCTTGTTCAGCTTCCTAGGCCTATTTCTTAAAAAACAGAATTTAATTCAACAGGTAAATATACTTCCTCGTTTTCTAATTTAATTTTAGACTTCAAATTATTAAAAACGATTAAAAGTAAGTTTATTAATTATACGGTTAGATTATAAATTCTTGAATCTCTCTGTCATATAGACTTTTGAATTCATGAAAACTATTATTGCAATATTTTCGACATACTTCCAATATCAAGCCTACACACGAATTTGTAAATTTAATAGATGGTGTGTACGATTATCTTTAATTATATCATTTATACCAAAGGACGAAATAGTATACAACATGATATCGCCATGCATAACGACTTCGTACTATCGCCGAAATGCATCACTAATACTTAAGTCCTGGTATGATCAGCATACAAAAAATATTGTAGAAAATAAATTTAATTAAAAAATGTACCTAATTTTTCTAATAGCGTCAGCCCGAGGGTATTTCGACACGAAATAAAGGCTCCTCATAAATATCCTTTAGATTTGGAAAATCATTAAGATGCACAAATTTGAGGAGTTCAGCTAAAAATTGCTTCAATGGTTATAGTGCGCGAACTATATATATATATATATTAGAAGGCGAAAATGTTCCTATTCAGGAAACTCATATATATATATATATATATATATATATATATATATATATATATGAGTTTCCTGAATAGGAACATTTTCGCCTTCTAAGCGAATTTGAATTTGTTTGAACTTGCATTCAAACATATTTGCCAACAGTTTTCATAAAGAAAAGTTTCAATTTAGACAATTTTGCTCTGAAAAGGTAAGTTTAAATTGAGATATTTCATTATAATGAATAACTTTGTAAATAAATTTGGTATAGTTCGCTTTTAAAACGTCGTTGGATATATTGCGTTTACCTGCGATGTGTAAAAGCAAGTATGGTAGAAAAAAGAGTTGACGGGCAATTAATTCCACTACTTTTTTTGTATAACTCATTTAGTTGGCAAATATCTAATTTATTCACATTTTTGTACAAAAGTTAATTAAGTAACTTTCAATCACATACATTTTAACTCAAGATTGTTCAAATTTTAAAGATCATATCTTAAGAATACGTTGTGCGATTTTATCGCTGTAAATAAAGTTTTTCGGATGGCTTAAAAGATGTAAAATAGAATGAATGTACAAATATTTGATTCTAATATATTTTGAGCACTTTTTGTTCATTGCGTGATGATATTTTCTTTCGTGTTTAATTTACCTGAAAGTATTTTGTACTGAAGGGTATTTTAGGTTTGTTCTAATTCCAATGGCAAAAGCATCACGCAATCGTTATTAATACAAAATGCAGCGTTTCATTGGAAGCAAAAATTACAATGGATTGTAAAATTTGTGAATGCCTTAACTTACCAGCTTTCATTAAGGCCTACATATAATCCATATTAATATCGTCATTCGTAGGTTTTAGCATGGGCTGTTCCTCTTTGCCTCAATAGCTTAATAAGTCCCGTAACAAGCAATTCAACCAATATAGGTTAGTTAGTGATATGATGTGTAATGAAACCAAAATGACGTTTCGAAGTCGTAGATCCACCTTCCGGTTGGAGTACCAAAAACCGCACTTGGCTCTTGCCTTAATCTTACGAAACAGTTAAAACACTAAAAACAAATTATTCAGGAGTCATCAAACTGCATAGTCTTCCTCGTGTAAAGAAAACACCGATTAAAACACGGGCGTAGTCGTTAGAAAGTAAGGATAACATGTCTGTTAGTCACCCGTCTAGGCATTGCTAAATTCAAGCTCAGTGGGACTCATCAAAGAAAATACATATGTAAACTTATTTGACAATTTTTTTTTTAATTTGCGTCAAAAATTGTTTAATATTATAATTCATATTTACGCACATTGTTTGATTTCCAAAAACTAATTAATAATAATAAATTAAATAATAAATATTTTCATAGAAAATTCTGACACATATTACTGAATTTCTCCTATTGAATGGATACATTATTAAAGTAATTAATTAATAAATATACGTAAAAGGAGCAGTATAGTGTATTACTGTTTTTCTAAAAAACATATTTGTGCTTATTATAAAAACCCATTCAATTATATAACGGATACAGTAATAGCTCAAATACTGCATTGATTTTTGAATTTTGTTCGAAAACTAAGTTAAGTGAAGTACATTAAGTTTAGGAGAAGATGTAAGGGGAAAGCCAATCTGATTTCTAATGTAATAACTAGACAATATTTTTTTTTAATCCTGTAGTTGTATATTTCCCAAAGGTAATCTCTGAAGCCAATCAACAGAATTGGATAAAAATCGGTTGCTTACTGTATGCTTATTTTACACTTGGGCGAAGTTATGACTATGCTTCATACTACATACTTATTACTCCTGATCCCTCGATGAACTAAATATTGAATACAGTTATATATACACCAAATTAGATAAATCAAGAAAAAAATAATTTTTTTGCAGTTTTCTTCTTGCTAAATTAAATTATTTAGCAAATTCTTCACTATTTGGTGACCAGAGGCACTAGTTACTTTCAAACATATTGTTTGATGGGGCTATGACAAAGTCTCGATATTTTCTTGCTCCTATATTTTAATCCCATTTTATCGAAAACCCAATTTCTGCCAGTGGACATAAATAAACTACATCTTTATAATTTTACAAATATAATCCGAATTTTTTCTGAACATATTCAACAGCTGAAATATCAATTCCAAAATCCAAAATGGACAAATTAATGCATTCAGAAAATCCTGTTGAAGACCTTGCGAAACAATTAATTTTTTATAATTTCAAAAGCTATAATGAAAATTTTTGTAGCCAAAACCAAACGAGACAAATCGGTTCCAATAAAATAATAATCGGCTTCAATATCGCGAACTTAGGTAGGAAAGGGATGGTATTTTTTCTATTTAAGTATTGCAAAAAACTTATACAATGAGTATTATAAGGATAGACTAATTTTAAAATATCTTAATTTTTTACCTTTAATTTATAAAATTTGTATATATGTATATTCTACATATGTAAATACCTATTGACAAATTAAATTTGATATTTTTATATATTAAATAATTGGAAAACTGTTGGAGACACTCTTTATTTCTTCTTAAATTGTATAAATATTTTAAAATAACTCAAAACAATACTAAATCAAATTAATTAGAAGGCACCAAAACTGAAAACGAAATACCTTTTAAAATTAAAATCAAAACTAGAATTTGTTTTAGATTTAGTTTCGCTTCACGGTTGTTAGATAAAATACATAAAAGTAATATCAAGCAAATGTTAGAAAATATGTATCTACCCGTACTACAGGTTACAAATAAAACTACTTACTTACAAAGACGAATTAAATTTTCGGACAAACTCAAATACGTAATTAATTAACAAATGGCAAAATTTAAGCAAACACTTAATTATATGTACCCGTACTCATAATATTATTGAAATGAAACAACATAAAAATAAATATGTAAATCTAATGTTAGTATTCCAGCTGCAAAAATCCATATATACGTAATTAAATAACTGGAAAATACGAGTATTCAACATTAAAGGAATAATTAAATGCAACTAAAATTATAAAATTACATAATAAAGTAAGGCAGTATGTATTTAACTCAAGTAACTAAACTGTACATAATCAAATAAATGCAAAACCAAACAAAAATAAAATTTACTAAAAAAATAAACTTTTCCTTGAATAATATATTTATAGAAATATATGTACATACATATAGGTATAGTTAATTCTAATAGCTCAGTTTACTGTTGATAAATACTCAAGAAAAGCATGCATAACTCCAAAACATACCGTTTTCGTTTCCTAATATTACCAATTCTAAAATTAAGTTTTTACGAAACGACGAAAGCTAAAAAGCCATTTTCCCTGTCTACATTATATAAGCGCTGAAGTAATTTCCAGCTGAGCTTCTCTTCCATTTTGTGGTGTACGTCTTGTGTTGTCACAACAACTAGAGAGACGCAGTATACATATACATATATGGTTTTATCTTAAATTAAAAATTAAATCGCAAATTATTTAAGTATGGAGAAGGGCTTTTTATCAGTCACCGGTAAGTTAGGTATTAGGCTTATTCATCAGATGCATCCCTCGGTCGGTTGGGATCGTCGTTAAAAAAAATGAAAATTTCATAAAATAACATATAATAAATAATATAAATTAGTCAAAAAAAAGCTGGGACGATTATGATTGTCGTGCTGTAATGGGAAGGAAACAGACTGCTTATCTCAACATTTGCAGGGTGGATTTGATACCTAGAGTTGAAGAGAGAAGCGATACGCATATGCAGACAAAACCACAAAGAGTAAATGTGTGAGTATGAAGAGTTAAAGAAATTGGCCGACAGGGCTAATTCTAGAAATTTCTAAGAAAGATGCGATGCTTTACAAAAGGTACAATTCTTCAGCTTTAGTAGCAGTGAATCGATGACGAAACATGTTATGTCACTGACCGTGTTTGAAGAAGTTCGAATAGCAATTGGGCCGATAGATTGCCAGCCGAGGCAATAAATTTACAATGTGTATTCATCAGCTGCTTTGTAGAATATGGTTGGGCGAAAGCATGTCCAACGATGGGAACCTAAGTGGGCTCTGCACGATCCAAAAAATTAGGTCCCCACAATCTGTGTGGTACGTAAAGTACTATCAACTGCACTGTATGAAAGACTAAAACCTACTGTCAACAAACTGATTAGACCTTATCAGTGTAGCTTTAAACCTTTAATCTACAATTGACAAAATATTCAGCAATCGCTAAATTTTAAAAAGATCGGTAAAAAAATAACGAGACACACAACTTCTTCCTGAATTTTTAAACTTTTACGGCTAATCAAAAGCTCCCTCAGAATAGACGGAGTCTTCCCCTAGTTCTTTTGATACCAAACGACGTTTCCGACAAGATGATCCCTTATTGTATTACTTCTTTAAGTTATTGCTGGGGAAAATAATACGAACTGCAGAGCTAAATAAAAAAGATACACTCACCTGCTGGTGTACGCCGATGAAATTGACATTATCCGTCTCATATCCATGTTGACATTCGTAACTTCAGAGTTGGAGATAATTAATACCAAAAACAGTGGCAGCCTTGAAACCCAGCGCAGAGTCACTCTCGCCAGTAGGAACTGAGTGGGAAATTTGGAAACATGGACGATGAACACATCAGATGAGTCGACACTTTAAGTTATCAAGGGATAAGTTTAACGAAAGTAGTATCTAGCGAATTGGTAAAAGCGAATACCGCAGCCGATGGAGGCTGTAGGAGATATACTTCGATATTGGCATAGTTCAACGAATCAAGAGACAGTGGCTACGTTGCAGTTGCAGTAGATTGGGTAAAAAGTTAAATTTAATAAATTAAAGTAAAATAAAATGTTATAGTTTAAATAAAATAAAATAAAACTATTTAAATTTAATACAATTCAATGTAATTAAAGAAAATAATTATATACAAATTTTCTTAATCCACCTCATCAGTAGAAAAAGGTTGGACATTAACCATCGAGTGTGCAAAAAAAAAAATTCAAAACAACATATGTATGCAGAAATAGAAATCCGAATATGCCAACAACATCCAAGTTAGAAATAACTGTTTAAGAACATTTCGCACAGATGTGTGTTTGTACATCGTCATCTATATATTGCAGATAATGCGTCATCAGGGAAATGGAATACTCTCATACCAGTGATTGAAATACCCATTTTACAGGGAAACAAAAATATGTATATGTGTTTCTTTAATAATTTGTTATCATGAAGCACTGCGGGTCTACACTTTTGTACAACGATAAAATAGCAAAATTTTGCAACTAAACCAAAACGTACAAACACAACGTACGCAAAAGGTTCACTGTTACTATATGAAAGTCATGTGAAAATTGCGGAATAGCGCAAGTCGACCTTTTGGGTGGGCTTACAGTCAAAAGAGTAACAAGCAAATGTATATAAGGCAATAGAGGGGGTTGAGTAGATTTACCCAAAATATTCGTATTAGAAATACTCATTTTTCATTAATAGTCGTGCCCTCTCCTCCGGTACAATCAGATGCATACATGAATACTTAAAGCATGTACAGTTATAAAATTACAATACGAAAACAATGTTTACTTGTATACTTCTCAGCAAAGTACTACCGTTTACTTAATTTTTATACCTTTCATGTGCATGAAATGGTATATTAACTTTGGTCCGAAGTATGTAAAAGCCAAAAGGAGAAGAGATAGGCTGAGTTGACATAGCCATTCCCGTTTGTCCGTCTGTTTCTGAGCAATTAAGTCATTCTACGAAACTTTGTAGGCAAAGGCACTGTTACATTTATACGTACAGTTCTCGAGATTGGCCAGACCGGATTACTATTACATACATATAACCAAATTTTCATGAAAATCATAGAAATTGTAACTGCTTTGTTCATATGTGAGATTTTACGTCAAAACTCCGTCAAAAAAACATCTACAAGCGTGAAACTTAGTATTGTACAAACGTAAATTCAAGTTAATTTTGACACTGAAAATCATCGAAATCGCAATTTCCATTTGCAATAAATTAAATATGTACATGAAAGGTATAGAGACTTGGACATGGCCGAAGACAGACTTTTTTCTTGTTTTACTGTAAAATAGTTGCTTTAAAAGCTATGTCGTTGAAATCAGAATCGATGTCCTTGTTATTTGAAAGCCGGTTTCCTTAGGATCTATTCCAAATTATCCTCTGTGGTATCCGAAATACACATAGAAGGTACTGACGTTTAATCAATAGGTGTATTCTCTTTGCCTAGGAAATGCATGCTACGGTGCACGGATAGGAAATTTTTCCGTACAATGGCACAACAACAAAACACATGCAAAAAACATATGGTACTATAGGAAAAATATCCTATACCAAAACCTATGTATATTTATTTCCTACAGCTAGCAAGAAGGAAAATGCAACCCTGTGAAGGAAAAGTAACCCTGTGCCTGTGTGCTTTTTATTGTTTCACTTGAATATGTCAAAATTTTGCAACGGGGGTGCTCTCGATCTCTAGCACAATTCCATAGGAAATATTTACATAGTATGCATTTCCTAGACAAGGCGAATACCCCTAAAATGTATTATATTCATTATCCGTTCGCGATACTACTTACTAGTAGCTTACCAAGTAAAATACCACTAATACAATACTAATACCACTGATGTTCGCCTTGTAACCAACTGCAAGAAGAATTGGTTATAGTTGTCGCTGATCACTCAATTGAACAAGTCGTAAATCCAGTGCATACGCTTTACTTACAGGTAGTCGCGAACAAAATCGCTGTGCTTACGAAACAACAACAAACATAGACAATACAAACCAGTTTTGTAACAAACAAATAAACCCACAAAAGAGAAATAAACAACACGTGCAAGTGAAAAAAAAAACAAATCTATATAACCAAATAAAAGGTTATTAAAATATTAGATCCTCCTGATATATGGAGGAAACATCCTCCTAATATAAACAATGGAAGTTTTCTTATTATCGCGAGAACAGACAATGGATCATTAACAAATGTATCGCCTTTTCTAATTAAGAAAACCATAGACTCAATCTGCGGAGGTGAAGTTACTAAGGCAACAAAGCAGCGCGACGGCACTCTATTAATTAAAACAAAAAACACCCATCAAACAAACCAACTACTAAAAACGTCATCCATACTTATCAACCCAACAACATCTGTTCCAATATGTGTATCTCTTCACCAACATCTTAACTCCACCAAAGGAGTAATTCACTCAAATGACCTCCGTGAAATAAGTGAACAAACTATACTTCAAGAACTAAAAACACAAAAAGTGCAAGTAGTCAAGAAAATATTAAAAAAAGATAACAACAACTTAAAAGAAACTGGTTTAATAATCCTTACGTTCGATTCACTTACTCTGCCGGACTATATATTCATCGGGTACGAAAAAACCAATGTACGACCATTCATTCCCCTTCCTCTTAAGTGCAAAAATTGTCAGCGTTTCGGTCATCCAACCAAAATTTGCAGAAACCCCAAGCTGTGTGGCAACTGTGGAAAAGCCTACCACTTAGACCCCGAAAAAGAAGAGCTTTGCTCCAACCCAAAGCTATGCATAAATTGTTTTGATAACAACCTGGATTCACTCACTCACAACTCCTCTGAAAAGGTATGTCCAATCTTCATAAAACAGAAGGAAATCCAAACGATAAAAACGCTTCAAAACACCGACCACAAAACAGCTGTCAGCATCTACAATTCCAGCCATCGCCATAACCCAACACCATACTCCAGAATAATACAAAATCAGCCATCAACCACCACCACCACTACTATGAACAACGAAAATAAAACACAAGATATATCCACACATCAAACACCAAGAGCAACCGTCAAGTATGAAGACATCAACTTTGACGATGACAACTTCCATGATGCATCCTCCCACCATAGTGACATGCAAGATAGACCTACCACAAGCGCTTCAACTTCACACTCTACCCGTGCCAGCAAAAGAGCATTAATCTACCCTAAGAACATCTCAAATAGACAAAAAGCTCAACTGAAAGCAAAAACAAAATTAATAAAAACGACACTTCTAAATAAAACTAACGTCGCAAATGGAGATTTTAAGCAAATCTACTGCGACCCTCAAAATTTCTCCGACTCCTAAAGCCGCAACCATGGACTTAACCATTATCCAATGGAACATGAAAGGTTATTTTAATAACCTCTGTGAACTTTCACTTTTAACTAAGAAATATAATCCACATATTATTGCAATCCAAGAAACCCACCTATCATCCTGTACCAACATTCCTCCTCCTCATAACTATCACATCCTAGCAACAAACTATTCAAGTTCCTCTAAAGGAGTAGCCCTCCTCATACATAACTCAATACAATTCAAGCACCTACCATTGAGCAACGATTTTCCAGCAATAGGCGCAACAATATACCCAAAAATAAAATTTGACATTATAAATGCCTACATCCCCCCAAACCAAAAGTTCTCTACCCAAAACCTTACATCAGTCCTAAAACCAAACAATACACCATCACTCATCGTTGGTGACTTCAATAACTGGCACAGCTACTGGGGCTCCCCCAAAAACAATGCGAGGGGAACACTATCAAAAAATTTATACAACAAAACAACTACATATTACTTAACAATGGGGCACCTACACATTACACCACACACCACACATTTACCCATATAGACCTTACATTTAGCTCTCCATCAATTCATCTGAACGCGTCATGGTCCATCGAAATCGACCTTTTTGGTAGCGATCACTACCCTATAATAATATCTCTCTTTCCAAAAACCAGTATGACAAAGAACAAATTCAATCCTAAATTCAAGACATCTCAAGCAAACTGGCAATCTTTTCAAAATCATTGCGAATTTTACAACAACAATATTCCCCCTACCTCAAATATAAACAAAGAGGCAGCAAATATCAACAAAATCACCCTGCAAAGTGCATACAAGTCGATTCCCCTTACAAGGCCTTTCTCCAATAAACACAACGTCCCATGGTGGAATAAAGAACTAAAAGCCCTCCGTACCAATAAGCTCAAATGTTGGTACACACTTAAACGCAATATCACCCCTGAAACCATTATTAACTACAAGAAAGCTAACGCCAAATTTCGACGCGAACTGAGGAATTCAAGAAGACAAAACACCTTCGAATTTACTTCTGAAATAAGTCCTACAACACCCCTCAATAAAGTCTGGCACAACATTACAACATACTGCGGTATCCAAGCTCCTAAAAAAGTCCATTGTATACAGGTCAATGGTAACCCAGAAACAGACATTGTCATTATAGCCGATCACTTCTGTAAAAAGTGGTCAGAACAATCAGCAGACTCAAACTTCTCCCCAACTTTCCGCGAATCCAAGCTAGAAATTTCTAACCTTACAATTAACTACCCAATTAATCCAAAAGCCTCACCCCTCGAAAACGATATCACACTCAGCGAATTCGTATCCGCCCTCAACTCCCTTAAAGGAAAAACTCCTGGGGAGGATAGAATTAACTACCCTATGATCAAAAACACCCCAGTAAACCTCAAATACCACATAATCCAACTCTACAATAACATCCTTAATAACTACCTCCCTCAAGCCTACAAAACTAGCACCATTCTTCCAATACTCAAACCCAATTCAGATAAGACCTCCACCCAATCCTACAGGCCAATATCCCTTAATCCCTGCTATGCAAAGTTGATGGACAAAATTATAGCAAACCGGCTATGGTGGTTTGTGACTAGTAACAAACTTATCAATAACCATCAAACAGGCTTCAAAAAAGGCAAATCCGTTTCAGACAGTCTACTATACGTAGACTATCTGATAACGAACGCCCTTCACTCAAAAAGACACATATCAATCTTATCACTAGATTTCGCTAAAGCATTTGATAAAATAGGCATACATAGCATAATTAATCAACTTACCGAGTGGAGACTAGGTCCCAAAATTATAAATTATATACAGAACTTCTTAAAAAATAGAAAAATCAAAGTCTGTATTGGCACTACCCACTCTCCAACCTACTCCCTCTTCAACGGTATACCTCAAGGTTCCCCAATCTCCGTTATGCTCTTTCTCATCGCTTTCAACCAGCTATCTAATATCATATCTTCCTGTAAAAGCTTAAAATTTTCTGCCTATGCAGACGACTTCAATTTACTTATTGACCTTAAGAAAACAACACTACTTCGACTTAGATGACCTCTTCAAAAAAATTGAAAAATGGTGCAACTACTCAGGCGCATCCATCTCTCCCACTAAATGCAAACAGTTACACATATGCAAAATGAAACAATGCAAGTGTCTTTTAACTACCAAATCCCACAACTTTCCCGACGTTGACAACATAAAAATACTTGGTGTCCATATTAACTCCAAATACACCTGGTCCCGGCTTTGAAAGCAATTTTCGTCCCCAAAATTGATTACGCACTCTTTTTTTATGGCAACTCACCAAACACATTGCTAAAGAAATTTAAGACTATTTTAAACACAGCCGTCCGTACGGCCCTAGGCGCCCTCCGCTCCTCCCCAATAGCAAATCTTCTATTTGAAGCCAGAATTACACCCATAGACACGAAGTATAACATTATCACCCACAAAATCTCAAAAACTCTCCGGCGACACCCCCCTCAAGGATATTGTTAATAAAGCTGCAAAAAAACCAACCAACAAAAACCACTCAGCTATTCACAGATCCATCAACTCCTGCACACAACTCCAATTGCCATTCACACCAACAAAATTAGTTCAAGATAAATTCCCACCCTGGGTACCTAAAAATATCACAATAGACTTTAGCTTAACCAAATTTCAAAAACAAAACACCTCATCCGAAATATACACAAAAGAATTCTTGTACCTCAAACACAAGTATCCCAAACACAATTTTATCTACACAGACGGTTCCCAACAGCATGGCATAACAGGATACGCTATTACAACTGAAACCCACTCCTTAAAAATGTCTACAATTCCTCACTATTCAACAGTTTTCTCAGCCGAGATCATAGCAATACATGAAGCCATAAAACTAACAAACCAAAACAAAGGCAAATTTTGCATATGCAGTGACTCCCTATCATCCCTTCAAGCCATAGCAAACGTATCCAACACCTCTCATTACCCCACTGCGATAAGATGCCTATTGAGAAAACATCCCTCCAAAATAAAACTCATCTGGATACCAAGTCACGTGGGAATAAGTGGCAATGAGTTAGCCGATAAAACTGCAAAACAAACTATAACATCTCCTCTTACTTGTACACCAAACATAAATCACAACGACATCACTCAATTTATCAACAACACCCTTACCAAAAACCTCCTTCACGTTTTCGAAAAAACATCTAGTTGGTACCAACGTATAAACCAAAACAAAACCACCTCAATCGAAATCTTTGGCAAAATAAACCAATTCACCAGGTACGAACAAACCAAACTTATCAGAATCAGAATAGGCCACACCAACCTCACACATCAACACATCTACAACAAAACAACAAATTCAATATGTTCACTCTGCAACCAAAATACCCCAATAACTCTAGAACACATTCTAATCCACTGCAAACACCTCAAACTCCACCGCCACCTCACCTTCGGGAATGACAATCCTATCACCCTCCTATCCGACCCTTCCCCACAAAACCTACAAAAAATACTAAAATTCCTCAAAACCTCCAACCTTTTACACCTCATATAATTTAGTAGTTATAAACGTAGCAATAAATACAAAATCCAAACTACATATATTCCAATCAAAAAAAAAAAAAAAAAAAAAAATACAACACAAAATGCAATATATACTTATGTACATATGTAAATACAATAAAAAAAAAAAAAAAATTTAAATACATTATCAAATTTTTCCAGCTGTAAGGCCTAGTTGCCACGGCTAATTTGTTAGATTTAAGTTTTACACTTAAGTACCTAACTTGTATATAAAAAAAAAAAAAAGAATTGGTTATAAAAATCAAAGTAATTAGATTTTGGTGCATTATAGGAACATTCCTCAAAGGAAATAACAGAACAGAACAGCGAAGTATAGTGATTCGTTGGAGGAAATTGTGGTAAGACGGTTATGCAAAACCTTTACGGGTTTTAACCCTAGTTCTCCGGAACTGTGTGTTTTAGAAAAATTTCATAACTTTTAAGCGAATTGATAACAGTTCTCTTTATTATAAATTTTTATTTTTATTTATTTTAGACATTTCGGCAGTAAATATTTTCACATCTGCCATTGAAATAACGTCCTTTTTATAATTCGCTTCCGTATGAGAGCGGAAAAGAAGATCTTAGTGCAAATCCACACTTCGTATTTACATTAATATTTAGATGAAGGTTGCTTTCACATGTTTAAGGGTGGATTGCAAATATATAAAGCGAAAACACAAAGCGCGGACAACATATCCTTTATATGGACAATATATCCTTTTACTTTTTTTTTTTTTAAATTTCCGAAACATCTGTGATACCACATATATAATGAAAGAAACATATGTTGTAGATATTTTTCAAAATGAAAGTTTTATGTAAGCAAATATCGAATAGTGAGTTGAAAAGTTCTGTTCCTGAACTCACAAGAAGTTGTTAGATTTTACCAGACTGGAGATCTCTCAGAAGCGGGATAGAAATTAGTGGTCGCGCTTAGCCTTTAGTTTAATAGTTCTCAGATTTTAACAAAAAAATTTTGATAAAAATGCCAAACCATCAACTAAAGTTTATTAATCAAATATTTTTAAACAAATTGAAACTAACATTTTTATTGAAAACAGCATATTCTTTAAGAAATAGACAATGAATGATATTATTAAGAACCTAATTTAGGCAAGCCAATGAACTAATCTAATGCAGAAGTAAATGAAATGTATCGGTGTTCTCCTCTCTAATAAGTGCAGCTATTAATGCTGATATAAAAAATATTAAAGAAAACGAGTGCTGATTCGTTGGAAATACTTGAGCGTGTCTTGCATTATAATTTCCCCAGCCTTTCAATTCTAAATGGTGGCTACTCTGCTATGACAATATACAATTCTAAATGGTGGCTACTCTGCTATGACAATATACAAATGTAAATACAATATAATCCCGAGCAGATTGCATTGAAATGAGCTATAAGAAGAAATATGTTCATATTTCCATTTGTAGTTATGATAGAGGCAGTATTCTTTATTTTATTTCCACGCTAAACCACAATCCACCAAATATTAAACTCCAAATTATCGAAGTTCCTTTATTATGAATATCAGCAATTACACATAGTAATATTAAAGATATTCGTTTGGTCTAGGAAATGCATGCTACGGTGCACGAAGTATACAGTTCTCCTATTCTATACATATATTCATATATATTTATTTCCACAAACTGCTAGAAAAAAAGAGCAATCATGTGTCACAAGGAAATTTTGCATTATATACACTTACTTAATTAAGTAAATACCCCTTTTATGTTAATAATACGACACTCTAAAAGTATTTTGCCCCAGTCCAGCGCTTTGTAACAATCGTCCCACTAACCTTATCATTCAACCGCCTGCAGTGAGTAACTTAAATGATCAGATCAATACTATGATTTTAGAAAAAAAAAGTTTTTTAATGCACTGAAAAAATTAATGACAAAATAAATAATATAACAGAATGTTGAAATCGAATATATTAACAACATCAATAATATGTTGGCGAAATTAAATATATTCTTTAATTAATATAAGTCCACCATACTTCGTTATTATAATAAAAAGTAATATAATATGAATAAAAACCTATGGACACGCTTAAAATGAAAATATTGCCAATACTTTTTGTGAGGTAAATTTACATAAACTTAGCTCCAATTACATTGGACAGCGTTTGAGTGCACTTTATTGTGTTTTGATAGCACCTAAACCAAGGCCTGGAATCGTTTTGTCATTTTATATGAAAATAGCCTAATAATGGTCAAAGGAAAACCTTTTTGTTGAAATGGAACTTTAAAAGTAGATATGGAGTGATTTTGAAAACTGAAGAAAAATTGTGTAGATTGTTATTACAGATTCAAAATTATTAAAAAAATTAAAACAAACTGTATATGATAGCCATCGGATCGCAAAAAGGCTTCGCACACAATGCGTATTCAGTAGGCAAAAACCTAAAAACTTCTTATCTGAAGTTATGCATAAGTCGTTTACGGAAAATATTGTCAAAAATAAATATGTTGATATAAAATGTTGATATTTCTTATTTTATTTAAAATTTAATTACGAAACCCCTAATATACCATGAATAAAAACGAAATTGGATTCTTTCTTGCCATACGTACAGAAAACTAATTTTGTTTTACTTTTCTTGAAACTATGAACTTTCCCTTAAAATATTAAAATAAAATTGTTTTTCTGTACTGTTTGGTAAGCCGCCTTTTTTGAAAAGTCTTAAGCCTTAAGTCTTACAAGCAAATTTTCTCAATACAGAATGCAATATTAATATAGATTAATTAAAATGTGGTATATATCTATAAAATTCGTACTAACATTAAAATTCGGCTACAGGAATCGAGTGGTTAGAAGTGTGTGCTACCATTCAGAGATTCATTAGTTCGAACCCTTGTCAGGGAATATTATGTCCTCCAATTACATTTCTATCATGAGAAAAAGCTATTTATAAAAATTCATTCTCCTTTCGGAGGCGTTTGTAGAGAAACCATTAACTACTGCTATTACATTGACGTAGGCACCGCTTGCGTGGCTATAGACACGCCATTCCTTTCTTATTCTCGCAGTTTGGAAATATCAAGCGAAACCAGGTCTTTCTTGATCATTCCAACGTACTGTACCGCAAACTTTCAAAGCTGGAGAGATTTGATTCATTGGCAGCGTAACCGCTATCTTTTTATTCGCTGAACTATATCAATGTCGCCATAAACTCATACAGCTCATCGTTTCATCGTCTGCGTTACTCGCCATCACGAATGCGTAAAGGGCCATTAATATTCCGCAAAACCTTTCTCTCGAATACTCGTAGCGTCGTCTCATTAGATGTCGACTCGCTAGCAATTGTTCACTTTTGTAAAATATTGTACCTTGTTTGTTTTCAATGGCTCGGAGAGGTTTTTAACAAATCTGACCGCGCTTGCAGTATTGTTCAGCGTCAGTTTACACAGCAGTGCAAGTTTTGCAGAAATAGCAAATGTAGACATAGCGGTACAGGGATACTAAAATCAGACAGAATAGTGGCAGAATAGAGGCAGCTCCTTTTTGTTTCGGCAGCTTTAAAATTCATGAAAAAGTATTGTGTATCGATTCTTTTTTCAGATGTATTCTCTAAGATTTGGCGAATGGAGGATTTACCAGATCTAAAACCAAACTGATCGTTGGCTTTAAGTTATTTAAGTTATCTCTCCATAAACTCAGTATGCTCTGGACGTCAACAACCAGATTACCTCCTAGGAGACTCTTATCATCGTATATCTCTCCTTTCCCCAGTAGCGAAGACAATTGAGGCCTTGCTGCTCCCGTCACTCACACACCATCTGAGCCCAGCTACACATCAGCATGGCTTCCGGAAAGTGCACAGCACCACAACTGCACTTAAACAAGGTTTTTCGCAGGGTGGTGTCCTCTCCCCGATGCTGTTTAATTTCTACATTTCGAGGCTTCTCATACGTCGATGACTGTTCGATTTTGGCGTCTGGCCAAGATATTGATAGCCTTTGTTCTACAGTAAACTGCTACCTCACCGACCTTTCCACCTTCTTCACTGCACGACACTTAGATCTACAACCCACGAAATCCTCTGTCACCCTTTTCACCAGCTGGACGAAGGAGTACCGGCTAGAACTCAACGTGAAGGTCGTTGATATAAAAATTCCGACCACGAACAACCCAAAGTTACTGGAAGTCACATTCGATAGCCTGCACTCCTTCATTCATCATACGACTGCAATTGCCACCAAAGTACAAAGCCGCAACAAAATCCTCAAATCGCTAGCCGGTAGCACCTGGGGGAAAGACAAAGACAAACGTACAAGGCAATTGGCCGGCCGGTCGTAAACTATGCTGCGCCATCAACACCATTCACCGAGAGTCTGTTAACACCTTCGTGAACTCTCTTCCAGTGAATGGTGTTCTCGGAGTCAAATCACCACCCATCGCAGAACAAGAGCTCGACCTGCCTCGTGAGACCCGCGTAACCCTAGCACAATTAAGATCTGGATACTGTAGTAGGCTTAAATCATACCTCTCCAGACTCGACCCTGACATACCCAACACATGTACCGCATGCAAAGAATCCCCGCACGATTCTAACCACCTCTTTGCATGCCCACTTAACCCGACTCATCTAACACCCCTCTCCCTTTGGTCCGAACCCGTCGAAATAGCACGTTTCCTGGGCCTCCCGTTAGATGACCTCGATGACCTCGATGACTAAAACTGAACTTGCCTGACCCTAAACGGGGCTGGCGAATGCCGCTACAACAACAACAACAAAAAACTATAAGTTCTATGTATAAGACAACCAACCTTTGATCAGGTGGTAAAGCATGTTTAGATATTTTTTGATGCAAGTGTTCTTACATAAATATATATATATTTGGCGCTTTGTAACCGCTGAAGCGATTTTCGGCCAAGCTCCTCCTCCAATTTGTGGTTTTGCGTCTTGATGTTTTTACCAACAAATGAAGGGACCTACAGTTTATTCTAAGCCGCCTCCGAACGGCTGATGGATTTTTATGAGGAGCTTTATATCATGCCAGAAATACACTCGGAGGAATTGACGGTCCCTGCCGAGGGGCGACCGCAATTAGAAAAATTTATTTTCTATAATTCTGGTTGTTACTCGAACCTGAGCTCGAACCCAGGCCTTCCGAATGTGAGTACGCAATGCTAACCACTCGGCTATCGCGGCCGCCGCGCAGTGTTCTTACATATTCCTCTCAAATACCTTATATTTGATATCTAAAAGGTACATATTTGAATGAATTTTATTTTTTCTGGCTTCACGGCTTCACTGACTTCAACAGTAAAGTCCGGTGAGTGCTTTCAGATAAAAAATTTTGTCTAAATATGATCGGTATCTGGTTCACTCCCACTTCGGAAAAAATAGTTTCAAATAAACCGAACCACAAGCTTACATTTTTTTTAACAGATCGATCCACTTTTGGAAGAAAAATTTGTCAATATCTCAAATTAGACAAAAAGATGCATCTGTACCAAATTTCAAAAAAATTCAACCAATATAAGATTTTTTCGGAAATTTCTCTTCCACTTCCTAGAATTTATTTTTTATAAAAACTTTCTGCTGTAACCTAAAAACAATTAAAACTCTTGAGTTAAATCGACCTAGACATTCTCAACTTATTAACTATTTATTGCTAATGAATTCTTTTCTAACAGGTGGCAACTCTTTCAAAAATACTCAAACTTCACAGAAACAATCTTAGGGTTTCAGTGAAGATATCCTGAAAATTTTAACAAAATCGACTTTGTAGTTTCGAAGTCTATATGCTGCATACATATGTACATACATCCTTTTTGTATATATATACGGATTAATAAATTTTATAGACTCGAAAATAATAAGTTGCCTTTGTTTATATCGAATATTATTGTGCTTTGAAACCTTTTCCGTAGGCGGGTGACTGTTAGCAGTGCGTGCTACCATGCGGAGGGCCAAGGGCTCTAATTTATTCCATTGTATAACTGACATTAAAAAAAAGCTCCTGATAATCATGAGTCATATTGAATTTGAAGTGAAGGTGTTTCTTGTAAAATGGCCAACAACGGTTTTCGAACATACTAAAAGCTGGAAAATCTAGGAAGAATTTGCTATTTTCGATTTGTGTCGTTGAAGTCTAAGGGTCAATTGCTTCGGTAGTGCAAAAGTTATATCTTTTCAAAAAACTTTCTTAGAAAAGGGCTTGAAATCCTTTCCCGAGTTTCAGGACTGTTGTAAAATTTTATTAAGGAAGTTTGAATGTGGCATTTTAATTAAATTAATTGAAAATACCACGCGGAACCCTGTCCTTCTGAACTTGGTCTTTCAAACGAAGTGGAGGTCTTCATCCTCCTCTGTTTCCATTTGCGGGTACTGCATCGAACCCTTTCAAAACCGGAGTGCTTAAATCCATTCGTACGACTAGGTCATGACGAAGCCGCCTTCTTATTCGCTGAACTATGTCAATGTATCCTTACAACTCGTATAGCTCATCGTTTCTTCGTCTGCGGTATTGGACGTTGTCAATGTTCAAAGGACCATAAGTCTTCAGCGAAACCTTTCTCTCGAAAACTTCTAGTGGCATCTCATCGGATATCGACATGATCAAGGCTTCTGCACGTTCATCCACCAAATTCCTGTTCCTGTATGTGGCCGCTATAGTAAATTTCGCAAGGACATACCTTCTTCCGTTCTTGCCCCGTCTATCGCATTGCTTGAACGGCAGTGCTGTCCGCCTTTAGTATTTCGAGGACATCAACCACCTGTGTAGCGGGACCCAATATTTCAAGTGCCTGCAATCAAATCGTGATCTTCATCCGAGGCATATTTTGATATTTCATTGAATATATTTTTTATGTTGTGGGTACCAAACCATACGCACAATCACAGGGTATTCACTTTCTCAATTAAGCTCGTCTGTAAACGGATATTTGTTGGCTATTCAGAGGATAATCGGTCTATGACCGGAAATCCTGAGCTGTTTAAGCCATTTGTAAAATAACCATTTTGGCTACTCCCGGGTGAATCGCAGGCAAAACTTTCCTCACTTGCATGAACTTCCACACATAGCGCCATCGACCCTTAATGGATCTAGTATATATTAAATTAAAGATTTATGGCTGTTGAAACAGGTTTATTTTACCAATTTAAGTTACTCCATTCAACTCTTCAAAATTTGGTTCATATAGTATAAGAATTAACCTACACTATACATTTTTACTTCTTTCTAAACCTAACGAAATCACTTTGTATTTTAGATGTAATGATTAGAGCATAAGAATATTAGTCAAAATTTGTTAAACTTTCATTAATTTTGTTAACAGTCGCTTCCTTCGACTGCTTTAGGTGCATTCTGAAAACTAATGACAGTAAAAGAAACATTAATTTTTTAGGCAATATGAGGGGACGGCTAAGGTAAATTCATTGCGGTGCTGTTTATTACTGTTCAATGTTCGTTACAAAGCTCAAGTAATTATTTTAGACGATAGGTGTCTTATTTATTTTCTCTAGTCAGTATATTTGCTAAATAGGCATACAGAAATACATTTAAAGGTATTGGCTCCCTATTCTGCCCCCATATTTTCATACATTATTATTGAGCAAATATGTTGAACATAAATTAATATATTATATATGTGTAAAGCGTATTCGTACATAGGTAATCGTGGTATGAGCATAAATTCGCATATTCACATATATATATTCACATATAAATATAAACACTTATTACCATAATCCGTTTCGATTTTCTTCGTCGCATTAATTAAATTTAATTAAAGACGCTTTGTAACAATTCATTGAAACGTATTCGGTTTTGGGTGGCTTAAACGTGGCACACATGTTTATGTAACCCTACCCAAAGTATTACCCAAACATGACAAAATTAATTCAAGGAGACGTGTCGATGTTCTAAGTACATAATATTCATTTATGGCGTATCCCAAATCGAATTCACAAATTGCAATCATTTTAACTTCATATACATACAAGTTAGTTATAAACTTATTATACTCAACATACGAGTATGCATATAGCATATAAATCTTGTACATACTTACATATTTATATAAATTTTTCGTTTCTCCAAGCGAACAGATTTTGTGAGCAAGCAAAGCAAAGAACTGCAGAATCGGAAAAGTGCCGTTCAAACATATGAAGCGAAACTTAATAAGTTTTACTACTGAACGGGAGGGCAGACTCCAGGAAGTTAGTACGATAACGAGTGCAGGAAATTCAGGGAACGAGTGGATATTAAATAATGTAATCTGTGAGTGCTCGACATTCGGTAGGCAGAGGCTAATCTTACTTTGAGAATAAAAGCTGCAGGATTTTTAATCAGCAATGAATAAAGGACAAAACGACTACCTCAATTTGTGAAGAGAACTGCATTGTGCTTTAATCTAGAGGCACAAATGGAGGTATTAGTATAACTTTGGCCCTATGTAATGTATCTGGTAAAACTAAAGGCCTGATATCGTCTAAGAGAAACTCTCTAAAATCAACCAGTTGAAACTCAACAATCAAAGAATGAATTTACAGAATCTTTCGAAGTCACACACCCTCAATCTTTTAGGCGCCGCCACTTCAAGTTATAAGTGTGTTTGCAATGTTATAATAGGACAAATTTTGACATTTAAAAGTGCCTGTATACTGTTACAAAATATTTTTCATTACAATCAAAGTCTTTAAAATTTAGCTAGACGCATACTTACAGTTTCAAAATATTCGAAAACTTTGGACTTAGAATAAAATATGTTCTATTGAAGTATATATATAAATATTTTTTAACTTGAAATGGATAGAAAATTTTTTTTTAAATCTGCACTATATAAACGAATGATTGTTTCAAAAAATAGCTTTGAGTTATGCAAAAAAAATTCTAGACCTACTCCAATTTCATGTAAATACTTTTTGTTAATAACATCTGTATTTAATGTTGGATTTTTATGAATGATACATCAGTGCAAGAGTGTACTTGTAAATATTGTCATATTTTTTTTTTGTATTATACTTACCTACAAAGTAATTTTCGATCAATTAGCTTAAAAATTAAAACTTCGACTCCGTTCAATGTTAACATTTACCCCTATAAAGTATTTCAAAATAGTCCTAAACAAAGAAGTTATGGTCATTCAAAGTTTTATCTTTTTCGCTTCAAGAAAGTTAAATAATTCAATATAAAAATTTGTTAATATGAAATAGGGCAATGAATATTTTATTGAAATCATATTATTGAGATTGAGGTAGAAAGCTGTTATGATAAATTCGGTGCCTCGAAGTTCATTTCAGACCTTCAGCAAATTTGCTAAAATATCCGTAGAATACGTTTACGAAATTTAGTCGCTCTAATAAACAAGCATATATTTTATACATGACAAAGAGTACACTTATTTACATGTCAGTGACATTTTCCATTCAACCTCGACGGAATTACCTTCGATTTAACTTGATAGTTCCCATGCGACCAATTTCCACAATTTGCTGTCCAAAGGCTAAGTTCGGCATCCACTGTCCAACAAGAGCTATTTTCGTCAACTAATTCCATTTAACTTGTACGTAAGAATTATCCAAAACCATTGTCATACATGGTTTCAGTATTTCAAAAATCTCATAAGAAATGAAAACGACACAAACTTAAAATTCAGTTGTTACTGGTGCCAAGGCATGGTATTTTCACTTTAATTCTGAAAATTATTTTAGAATAATTTATTTCTATGATCGAATTGTATCATTCAAATTTGATTGTTAACGAAAGGCAACCACATCAAAATTTTATAGCGATGTAATCTACGACGACCCTCTTTTGATAGACAAAGAAATGATCTACTTGATTGCACTTCCTAAGCTTATTTTTCAGTTAAGCATATACATATAAAGATTAAATTTGATTATTACTCTAAATATTAAATGTAAAGTAGCACTTGATCAAGGTTATAACTTTTTATCGCCAGCAAATATCTGTGGTTCCATTCTTAAGAAAATTGGTTCGCATTCGAGTGGATTGTTACTCTTACACATCCTTCCGAGTAATATTGGTTCGTTGTTTTTTTCGTTTCGGATATAATTCATTCCATCGTCTCTGCGCTTGCTTTCTATTGAATAAAAAACTAAGGGTTTACTAGTTGCTTCAGGAGGAATGAACAGTTAAATACATATAAGTATGGTTGAGTTTTTCAAATTGCTGAGAGTGTTTTATAATTTTCGAGCCCTAACTACCGTTTTTGTGGGACAAGTTGTGTTTTGCGATACCTAAGGAACCCAAAAAGCCGCTACCAGCAGCTTTTATAACAGAAATACACCTGAATATGTTATCAATTTATTGATTGGTTTTGTTCAGTTGATTCTCCGTCAGGGTGAAAAGTTGATGAATATTGGAACGAGTTCCCGTCGTCCCTTGTCAAATTTGGTCTGGAGACAAACCGGTTTCGGCGTTCTGCCATCTTCAGTGTCGTTGATCGTTCGATGGGTTTGTCTCCAAACCAAATTTGACAAGGGACGACGGGAACTCGTTCCAATATTCATCAACTTATCAGTTTATCTTATTTTGATTTATTAATTATGGCTTAGATATAGTAGAATGTATAATAAGAGGGACCTTTTAAAATATATTATTTTATTTTTTTCCCAATATAATTCCAAATTGGTGGTGTGCGTCTTAATACTTTTTTTTACCAAATGATGGACCTACAGTTCTTGATAAGGCGCCTTCTAACGGCAGATGGATTTTTACGAGTAACTTTTTATTTAATGCCAAAAATACACTCGTAGGCGTTGATATGATCCTCCGTACGGTCAAACGTCTGCTAAGAACATAGGTGCTGTGATCGCCACTATAATATACATGCATATTTACCTACTCGATAAATTAGCTCCTCAATTTTATAGTATCAACCAAATAAAAATTTTATCTGAAAGCGAAAACTGAAACTCTCAATTATAGAAAGTAAATCAGTGAAAAATCCAAAAAATTTAATTTTTGCTTCGGACTTCCCTTAACAAGTATTACTATAATAATATAGTATATGAATAAATAAACAGCATGTATAATATTTGGATAACTTCTGTATGGCATAAAAATATGGTCATTGTGCTGATTCACACGTATTATTACATTAAAAAATATAAAAAACTAATGAATTATCAAGGCTTGCAACCATACATTATTAACCTTTCTCATCAATTTTTATTACCATCTTTTGTGAAATCATAGTCAACAAATTTATTCTCATGATACTAGAGAGCCAAAACCACTTGAGCAGATGTCATCGCAGACATTTTCAGTAAATTCAAACTGCCACTAACGCACAATAATATTTAATAAGAAACTCATTTGTGAGATGCATTATTGCATCTTGAAAAATTGCACAACAACTTGCTTTTGCATGTACAAATATTCATATGCACCAACATTGCAATACATGCATAAACATTGTATGAGTATATGTGCGTATGTTAACTAAAAAACAATTCACCGCTGACAAAGAGCATGGCGGCCAGAATATTACAACCCGTCTGACTTCATCCAAACAATTCGTCGCCAAGTTAACTTGAACCCTCCGAGTTGCGTTGCGTACAAACGAAAGAATTGTTATTGTACTACATATTCAAAGGCCCTTTCGCCAACAAAGGTTTGTTTGTAATTGTAGCTGTGACGTGTACGTCAGATTAAAAGAAAGGTAATAAAAAGCGGTGAGGAAGGATGACACTTTGTTTCCGACTCGTCTATACAGTCTCCCGTAGCACCAACTGTTTTACCGCTGTGAGCAAACTCATATAACGTCTTCTCACTGCTTTTAGAGTGACAAAAACTCCCAAAGCCACGGTCAAAATGCCATAAATGGGAGTAATGACGAGTATGTGCATGCATATGTGTATATTATGTTGTGTATGTGCTGATATACCAACGTAAACAGGCCAAGCCTTGATTATACTACCTGTACAAGTCTGAATACGAGTACATACCTATGAACAAGTCAGTCTACCTATAGACTATAAGTATATATATATATATATAAATATATATATGTGTATATATATATATATATATATATATATCTATGTGTGTGTGTGTGGTTACATTTATAGTTCACTAAGCAACAAAATAAATCAAAAAAATTTGGTTCGATATATAAGCATATGTATGCATGTATGTATGTACGTACGTATGTACGGATGTATATGCTGTTATACTAATATATATTTTTTTGTTGTGAATAAGAATGTTATATAGCTTTCTCATGCACGTTGGATTTAAATACGTGTAATAGATAGAAAAAAATACAAACCACATGCATTATCTATCGGTTAAAGTACTTCTGTATGACTGCCAATGCCTACAAGAACATTTATTTTTAATTCGTTATTGCTTTACGTAAGTTGCTCTAGTTATTGTTGTTATATCGGCTTCGGGGCATATGAATAGTTTAAAAATACTACGCGGATTATAGCATTGAGTTTATTTTTTGTTTTGTAATTGGAAATCGCCTTTATTACTGTAAACACCGATAAAACTGCCAAAGTAGAAATTCAAGAGTTCCAAGTGGCTGTGTAAAATTTCTGCTATCGCCTCAATATAATATATTGCAACCGCACAATGGGTCTGCCATCATCGGTACCTTAATTCTTCTAGTCCTGTCGGTAAATATGTATGCATTTATATATATATCTAACATACGGCAGGATCGGCATTTGTTTTTGTCGTAACGGGTGAAATTTAAAGGTCTATCAATGTTTGCTATCATATGTGAGCATTATAGGTTGTAATTAGTGTGTTAGAAGGACCTTAATGTAGGCTTTTATAACGAGTACATTAGAAAACGTGAACAGCGACTTGAAAAAGATTCGCATGAATATAAAAAGTATAATAGTGTAGGTTTAACTTTAAAATGATCGCATTTAAGCGCCAGTGCAACTTGGACGTTGAATGACATGGGGAAAGTGAAATATAATACATATAAATTTATACATGTATACTTTTATAGGATACAAAGAAAAATGTACCGAACAAAATAATTATTTTTGATAAAGAGGATTTTGAAAAATCAAGTGCAATTCAAGTGAAATTAACTATAAGTATAAAACATATATATATATATATATATATATATATATATATATATATATATATATATATTTATATATATCAATGATTATTATTACCAAATCTAAA